>PVKH010012054.1:0-17460 GCA_004027955.1 Chaetophractus vellerosus | reverse complement strand
TTGGTGTCCTGTTATAGACTTGTTGTGACTCATGCAATGGAAGAAACTACAAAATCATGTGGAGCCAGGGGCTACTGGACACTTTGGGGGCAGGGAGAGGGAAAAGCAGTTATAATACAGGGGCTTTTTTTGGACTTGGGAATTGGCTTGGGTGGTATTGCAATAGAGGATATAGGCCATTTTATATCATCATGTATCATGTAGAACTGTGTGGGAGACAGGGTGGTCTACAGTCTGAACTGTGGTCCATGCATGGTGGCAAAGCCCCAAATTGTGTTTATCTATTACATGTGACGTGTCATACTGATGAAGGATGTATATGTGGGGGGTTGTGGGAGGTGTGGGTGGTGGGGCATATGGGTACTCCTAAAATTTCTGTGTAACATTTATGTAAATCGATGTATCCTAAAAAAATAAAAATTAAAAAAGAACCTTGATTTTTAACAAACACATTAAAAAATAAAAATAAAAATAGCCACCAAACAACTCCAAGTAAACTAATAGGGCAATTTCTTGAGAAATTAGGCCACTGATGTTTGATTTTCGTACTTAAAGCAAATGCACAATAATTAATACCTCACTTAATTTCTCATTGTTAGCATTTTGTCTCTTTAAATAGAAGCAGAAACTTTCTGTAATTGACCTATGTTCTTCATATCATAGTTTGTTAGTGAATTATGTTTCTGGCATGAATTTACAGCTTGATTAGAGTCATATCTGACAGTTTTAGACTGGTAACAAAAAGAGTACTTCATTCATATGTGTTTAATAGAGGGAGTTTATTATAATTAATCATATTAAGTGATAAGATAATTCTGTGGAATTCAAAGAACAGATGCTATAGCTATGATATGGTCCTTAGTAGTCAGTTTCTCTGGTTTTTGATTTAAGATTATATGGAACTTAGCAGCAGCATCCAGGTAGAAAAGTTGCCTCATTGAGTGGCAACAGATTAGAGTCATTAATATGGCTCTATGATGTCAGTAGCTGTCACAAGTAGGACACTTTCTGAGGATTTATATCCCCTGAATCATGGTCTTAACCATTCCCTAATATGTATTTTCATACAGAGAAGCTGAAAAACCCAAGAGGACACAAAAGCGACACAATGAGAACTTGAATAATATGCTCACTCAAAAACTTTGAATTTTATTGTCTTTTATAATGTTAAATGTCACTGTAATATGTTAATTTTTTTCCTAAAAATCTCTCTTCTTTCGCACTCTATAAATGATTTCAGTCACCGATATTTGATATTTGATCTTCCCGTAACTCTGGAAAACATATCTATTTCCTTAAATAGTTTCTCTACTTTCGTTTTTTTTTTCTTCTGGGACTCCTATTTTCTAGTATTTTGAACTTTGACTTATATCTACTATAACTGCTATTAAAAAATGTTATCTCTGTTTTATTTTTTTCTTGTTGCCTTTTGCAGAGAACCACAATCTAATCTTTCAAATCACTTTTTTATTATTTGGCCTCATCCATTCTATTTATCTTACTATTGGACTGTTTTTGTTTTGACTGTAATTTTTATACTTACTATACTTACTATTTTTATGCTTAGTATTTCCACTAATATTTTCTTGTGCTTGTTTCAATTGGTTAGTTTCCTTTATCTCCCTAAATATATTCATCATGCTTGTTTTAAATTTTTGGCTTCTCAGTTCTAATACTTCTGCTTTAGGGTGCATAGGACATGTTGCTTGTTGTCTTTCTTTTGAGTTGTATTCCTCAGTGGCTGTTGTGTCCTCTGGCTATCAGTGATGCTGTTTAGAAGTTTCAATTAATTAGAATTTTAAATGTATTGATTAAAATAAAGTAGTACTTACAGCTTTGTATCTAGAAAATTCATTACTTTAATGTGATATTATAAAAAATTGTAAGGAATGAATGTCGCTGAAGATTTGTTATCAAACCCATGGTAAAATTAATTTGGGAGAAGGGACTTTTGGAGAAGATCAGAGAGTAAATCTAGTAGATGCTTCAAGAGATATGGAGAGTAAGAATGGCCAAATATCTTGTTAAATTCTAGGAATGGAAAAAGGAAAAGAAAGTGCTGCCACTCTAAATTGGACTATAATTATAGGCAATATAGACATAATGCAGTGAGGAGAGAATATATGCTCATTAGAGGAGTTATTAAGAGGTAGTATTTTGGGTAATACATATGAGGATGGATCATAGAATAAAGAATACCAACATAAGAAAAAGAACTTTGAAACAAGCAAAAGAACTCTCAGACTATCCAATTGAATAAAGTAAAAAGAAAAGGGTACTATAGAGAAAATAATGAAAGGAAAATGTGTAATATGATAGCAGAATTGTCCTAACTATAATAGCTGTAAAATAAATGCATTATAAGTTAAAGTCATTAATTGATACACAAGTAAACATTTGTAATCAGAGTAATGAAGATTAAAACAAAGAAGTATCTTTAGACCTACTGGGCAAACATGAAATGAGATAATGACAAGTAGGGAGGTGGGTATATAAAAATCCTCTTGCTCCTTAGGAGGGAATGAATATAGACTGGAGCATCCATTCCAGAAGGCATTTTGGCACTATTAATTCAAATTAGGTAAAACAGATCTTATGACCCAGCAATTCCAATCCTTGGTCTATATCCCAGGAAAAATTTTGCACAGGTCTATAAGAAGACCTGCTCTAGGATGTTTATCACCACATTATCTGTTATTAAAGTTATTTTTAATCTTAATGTCCATAACATATCAAGATAGGAAAACTGTGGTGAACACACACCATGGGTTCTTATGTAACAGTAAGAAGCAATGGAGTAGTTCTATACCTAGCAAAATCAGTAGAGCTTGAAAACAATGCTTAGTTTTACAAAGAGGGAAAGAGAATGAGTTAAAAAACATGATGCTGTTTATGTAAATTAAAAATACATAGACACAAATCACTGGTGTTAATTTTTGAAAAACACACTTAAATATAAATAAATGCACAGAACACATTAGAAGGGTTTCTAAGTGAGAAAATGGGAGTGGTATATAGAAATGGGGATAAAACTAAATAAACTAAGAAGAGTGGCTTTGATCAATCAAGAGCAATGATAAAGATGGGCTATGAGCTTGAGGAATATAGTTAACTCGATCCCTTGCTCCTGAATTAAAAATAGTAAAAATTAGGAAGAATAGACAGAAGAATTAGGCAGATGGAGATCAAATTTACCTTTACAACAGTTAAAGATGGGATTTAAGACTGCAAAGAGGAAAGTCTAATACTTCACTCTCAAATTAGACAGGCTTGATCCATTCACAATCATTGGAATAGTATTGACCAAATAGAGACCAAGTCTGTGGAGATCTGTACCAGTAAGAAATAAAAGAACAGTATAGAATGTGTATCCTCCATAGGCAGATATCTTTCAAAGAGAAGCGAGTAGCTGATTCAAGCTTGTTCAGTTTCTTCTCTTAAATTTAGTCATTTCTCAAGTCACCTACTCCTGAGGGAGAATTAGCTGAGTTGGTAAGAAGAGAACAGCAGGGAGTTGCAGTATAGATGTTCCTCCAAAAGAAGTAGAGAATGTGTCCTTTAGAGACATATGTAAATGTAAATCTGCCCTATAGATCTAAGCTTACATAACTTAATCATTTATCTATGGGGTGTCTAAGGTAAAGTTACAATTAGATTACAAAAATTACATATGTAAAAGATGTTTATTGCAGCATAATCTTTAAAAGTAAAAAAATAGAACACCTGTATATCTAATAATAGCTTGTCCACATAGCGTATTATTATGCACTATTATTATACATTCATTTAAAGAGTATTTTAAAACACTATCAAATGGTTTGGAAAACTTTCATGACCTATTGAACAGAAGTTAAAGATGTATATGTTTTTATCTCAAACTATTTTATATATTAATTTTGTAAGATATATACCAACATAATGTTATATTAACCAACATATGCACATAGATGGAGAGGAAAGTGATTCCTGGTAGGTGGTGAAAATAAAGACAATAAAAATTTCATCTGTATAGTTTTCTAAATTCTCATATTACCTACAATTAACTTTTATTGTTTTTCAATGAGAAAAAAAAAACAATTCAATGTAAAGTCAAAGATTGTGGAATGGTGATTATGAAAAGAAATAATTTTCTTTAACATGTTGATTTGGAGTTGTCTGAATATATCCAGACAATTATTTTTAATTAGAATTTAGGAATATTAATCTGAATCATGGAGATCTGAAGGTATTCATTTGCCAGTTATCAACATCAGAGGTAGTGGAAACAATAGAGTGAATGCATTAGTTTTAGGAGAGTCTATAGACAGGAAAAAAGGGTGAATATATATTTGCCTGAGGGAGCCCCAGCCTATTATACAAACTAAAATAGGAACTGTCATTGCATTTTATTACCAGAATTTTTGAACTTTGTTTTTTTCACACCATTATATTATCCTTCTTATTCAGTAAAGCAAAAACAGAAATCTAGATGGTTCATGGAAGGAAGAAAAGAAGCAGATTCTTTAGATCAGAAATGGTGATATACTGAGAAGTTGTGAGAAACTTGGCAAATATGCACAGATTTTCAGCAGCATGTAAAACTTCCTACCCTCAGAGATTGCAGATTGCATTCATTATATCCATTCAAGACATTAATCAGAAACATTCAAATACAGAATTTTAATATTGCCTTTCAGATTGAGCTAAAACTAGCATTTTTCATAGTAGTGGTAGAAAATTATTAATAAGTACTTACTTCAATTGAAGGATGTGAAGATCAATGATAATAATATCTTTTATTTAATTCAACTCACCAATAATTGAATAGGTTACAAAAAGCAGCTATCCATATAGTGCTTATATTAAAGCATTTGATTCTAGAGTCTTAACTACCCAGTCTTTACCCTAAGCTTATGTAACAAGTTGTTAATGGAATGAACTCAGTGAAATTCAGAAACTTATATTTGGAACTATATTTATCTTTATGTAAGTTTCAACAGTTTGAAAAATCCAGTAATTACCAATGCACAGGTACCTAAGGGAAAATCACAGTGAAGGGAACTGATATTTAGCAAATGTGCCAGAGAAATTGGAGGTTATCGCCATGTCTTTTGTGAATTTGATATTATTATTATTATTGTTTCAAAAATACAGGAAACTGATAGATTTGATAAATTCCATGATATACAAGGGTAACAGTAAGTGCTAGAGATCATTTTTTGGAAATTGTAAATTTTCTAGAAATTAATGTTTTGTGAAACATTGACAAGCTGATTCTAAAATTCAACTGGAAATATGGACTATCTAGAATATAGGCAAAACAATTTTGAAAAAGAAAAAGAGGACATAAACTATCTAAATTCAAGAATTAGTATGAGGTGCGAAAACCAAGAGTAAGTGGTATTAGCAAAGGAATAAAGATCAATAGAGCAGATAAAGTTCAAAACATATATATTCCATTGATTTTCAAAAGGTGCAAGCTAGTTCAATAAAAAGGATAATCCTTGTAGCAAATGTTGGTAGAATCATTGATAGCTATTTGGGAAAACTTTATATTGATTTTACCTCACACTATAGACAAAAATAACTTTGAAATGAATAACAGCCCTAAACCTGAAAGCTAAAACTATAAAAACTATAAAAATTATAGAAAAAAATAGAGAAAAATTTTGTAACCTTGTAACCTTTTTTCCTAGTACACAAGAAGTCTAAAACTTTAACAAAAGGTAATATAAATTGAAATTCATCAAAATTTAAAATATTTATTAAAAGATACTGTTAGGAAAAATAAAAGAATAGCCATAGATTGAGAGAAAATATTGGTAAAATGTATATCTGAGAAAGGACTTAACTAGAATATTAAAAATGAACTCTTACAACTTAAGTCCAAGAAGACAATCAACCCTATTAAAAACTGGGCAAAAAATTTTAATAGTCACTTTACCGAAGAACAGCAAACAAACATATTAAAAGATGCTTAACAGCATTTGTTACTTGACATGGTAAATTAAAAACACCAAGTGGAAAGTTTATAATTTTAAAAGATTGGCAACACATGTGTGTTTAAGAAAGTGGAGCTGCTGTAACTTTTGCAATTTGCTAGTAGTAATGTAAAACAGTATACCCACTTTTGAAAACATTTTGGCAATTTCACAAAAGTTAAACACATGCTTACCATAGAATATATTAACACAAAACATATGTTCACCTAAAGAATTAAATGCAAATGTTTGTATCAAATTTATTCATAATTGTTGAAGACCAGAAACAATCAAATGTCCATCAATTCTGAAGGAATAAACAAGTATGGCATACCCATACAATGGGATATTACTCAGTAATAAAAAATAATGCAAGAACATGGATGAATCTTAAAAGCATTTTGCTAAGAGAAAGGAACCAGACACAAAAGAATACATACTTCGAAAACAGCAAAAATTGTAACAGAAATCAGATCTGTGATTTCCAGCCGTAGGGGTTCAGGAGAGGGGATTAATTGAAAAGTGGCATAATGGAATTTTTGTAGTGATGCAAAATGTTCTATATCTCAATTGTTATAGTTACATAAATATATGCTGAGCATTGTTCAAAGGTTATTGTCTTGTATACTTAAAATTGGTAAATTATATTATCTATAAATTATACAACAATAAAGCTGATTTTATAAAACTCAAATTTAGATAACTCTGAAATCCATACTCTTAGTATGCTAGGGTTCCAACCATAGTCATATAATTAGTCATGTGCTAAAGTGTGTGAAAATGTAATATTTAATTTTAACATCTAGGAATCTGTCCGTTGGCACTCTACCTATGTATATCATTGGAAAATGAATGGCTATACATATATTTTGCAAATACAAATGTTTCCTGATTCTGACCTACCTGGCATATTTTTGAAATAATGTCATTGATGTTGTGGTTTATAACTGGCTTTTATTGATCAGCTGCAGGTAGTCTTTAAAGTGAGGTAGAGGTATTGGAATATGATGGCGAAATCTTTTGAACCTCGATTTTGCCCATATGTTTAATTATTTATGAAACAGCAGCAAGTAGAGAAAATATCTGAGCTAAAAACCTAGAAATGCAAGGTGTAAGAAAGGGTGGATGTGACGGGGGATGCTCGATATCTCTCTCTTTAGTAAAGAAACTCTAACTTTTAGTGGAGCAAATTGTTGTACAGAATCAAGTCTATATTTCTCAGTTTTCTTTGTAGTCAGTTGAGATCTTTTGGCAAACTTTTGCTAGAGGGGACTATAAGCTAACTTCTTGGATGCATCCTCATATTTGGAGATGTGTCCTTCCGTTTATGTCTCCTTCTTTATGATGACTGAAGTCCTGGAGCCAACATGCATTGGCTAGAAAGAGTAGATCCAATTAATCTCTCCCAAACACTACGTCCTGTTGGTAGCTTGAAATACTTTCTGTGGAAATATTCATACTACAGAAATTTGCAAATGCTCAAAAACAGAATTATTTTTGAGAACCAGCTTATCAGCACACCATTGACTCCATTCATTCAGTTTGGTGATGAAGCAAACCCTCAAAATCAATAATAGCAACAGTACCCTTCTAATTTCTTTTTTTCAGTAAACTTTGGTATTATAATCATGCAGCTTGATTGGACAAGTTGATGGGTCAGAATAAGAATGCAAATGTGGTCACTTTTTGGTTGGTCCTGTCTGTGGCATTCCCATTCTACATCTTGCTACAAGTGATAGGCTTAATTATGGATATGGGAGAGAATATACTGGCTATCAATTTTTAAAATATGAAAGATAAAAGTTTGGAGGTAGAAAAAAGAGCATAGGTGTACAGAAGCTAATATTTCATGAAATAAATTTCATCAAAATTCCTGGACCAAGAAACAACAACCTCAGTATATTACCAAAATATAATTTTAAAATATAAATATAAACTAAGGGAGAGAGCAGATGGGTTAGGGTATGATAAATTTTGACTTCTTATTTTGAAAAGAAAATTGTTGCTGTCTTTAAAAACTCAAGAATCAATGATGTAAGTGTATTATATGCAATTATGAAGTCATCTCCTAGAAGATATAAACAATTTAATTAGTTTAATATAATTCCCTCTGGGGAGTAAGATTGGATGTAGGGAGTTTCAGAGCAGTGTAAAGTTCGATGTTTTATCACAAACTCTTTTGTAGTATTAGGTATTTTAAGCATATTCATATATTACATTAGAAAATAACATTTTTTAAAAGACAGAGGCTTATTTCTCCTATGGCAAAGATGTGCAGTTTACCCAGAAATTGAAATCTGATTTTTTAAAGAAAGACAATATGGAGAGGCTAATAACCTGTATTAAAGAATCAAGAATGGCTTCATAGAGGAAGTGATATTTAAGTTAAAAGCTCAACAATAAATATAATTAACTAAAATTGAGCAAGAAAGAAGGAAAATATTTGAGGTCATTTTGAATATCATCAAGAGCATTTGCCATTTGATTGAAGTAAACAAGTCAAAGGCTGAAGGGTTACAATTTTGCAGCTCGAGAATAAGAGAGTGAGATAATTATGGAAGAATACAATAACTGACAATCGTGAGGTGAAAAACATTACTGCACAGTTGCACAAATCTGGGAACCCCTAGGATTTTCTCCAGTGGTACTAAGCTGGCACAGACTTATGTCAAAAATCCTGAGAATGTTCTTAATGGAGTGTTGTGATAGACCATGGTGAACTGGAAAAGAAAGAATAAAAGTGCATGGAAAGAAGTGAAAAATATATAGGGGAGAAGGGTCTGGCAATCTCTGGATTATCAAGGAATAAGTGTTGTGAGAGAAAATAATAAAGGGAATAATATTGGTAAATAGTAAAGTATGATTAAAGAACGGGAGGTTCAAGTTATTCTGTCAATAGAAAAGCAATTTCAGGTAATGCAAAGTTACAAGAAGTATATGGATTGATGGAGAAGATGATTATCTCAGAATATGAAGAGACTATGAATTTGGAATGCCAAGAAGTTGAATAGATATTGAAGACACCTGGGGTTGGTGAGAGAAAAGAATCAAAAGTGGAATGAGGGCCTCCCATGTGGTATGCCGGCGCCCTATCCACTGGGCTATCGAGCGCAGCCAGCCACCCGCGAACTGAAAGCCGCCCGTGAACAGACGCAGAGACCGCCCACAAGTGGGGAAAGCCGCGCCTGCGCAGTGACCACTCTCGGCGCGTCGCCGCAGCGGGGGGAAGGGGAGATATGTAATAAAATAAATAAAAAAAATAAATAAAAAAAGTGGAATGAGGGGCCAGCACATACCAGCGAAGAGAAGAGATGAAAGATGAGCTATTGCGGCAGGTTTTATAGAAAGTTAAGGATCAATAGAATTGAAGCACCAGTGGAAGCAAAGAGGATGATAATTACCCTGCCTACCAACACTTTTGAATTAATTCATACATCCATTTATTTCTTTATTATGTACTTATTTAGTTCTTTTTATATCTATTTGGTCATTAAGAAAATCTCATTCATCACTTAATATGTAGTAGGTTCGGAGAAAATTCTTTTTTGTTGTTGTTACATATCCCCCCCCTTTCTGCTTGTTCTTGCTGTGTTCATTTTTGCGCTCTTCTGTGTCTGCTCTGTCTCCCCCTGTTGCGGTGACGCGCCAAGTTGGCTCACGGCGTGGGCAGATTGCCCCACTGGCAGGTGGCTCTGCTCTGCTTGTGGGCGACTTGCCCCGCCCATGGTGGCTTGCCCTTTCGAGGCGGTCTGCCCGCTCGGTCTGCCTCCATGTGGTGAACCGGGGCCCTATCCACCGTGCTACAGCCGGCCCCCAGAAAATTCTTATAGTCAAAGAAATACTTGATGCTTTTGAGTTTTTCCAATGTAGTTGAGAAGAAAGAGAGGTAGAAAGACAATGATGCCCCAGCTAAATTACTATAATATAAGCCTTTACAAGGTGTTCTAGGAACTCAGGGAGTGAAATGAAATGGGTATCAAAAGGTCAGTCATAAGAAGTCCAAAAGGACTTAACAGAGGACTTGCATTTTAACTCAATATTTACTTCTGAGTAGGATTTCACTATGTAAATTAGAGAAGGAAATAAATCTAAGGATATAAGGAGAATTCATTTAAAAAGTAAGTGTTTTGGTAAGTTTAGGAAATAACAATAATCGTGAAACACTCTGCACAGATTAAAAAAATAATTATTTTCTTGAATAAGTAGACCTTGATTTCAGTAAAATAGCACTGATAGTAATTACTGAAGTATAATAAATTAATGCTTCCTACAGTTGTAAACCAGGCGATCTGCAGGTCATTTAACCATAAGACTTTTTAACTTTCTGTGTATATAGGCCTTCAACCTATCATTGAACCAAGATGGATATTACTACAAATTAATCGAATCCTCTTTGTGCCTGAGGTTCTTTCTCCTTAAGACCTAGTTAAATTCATTCCTTTTTTCCATTGTTAACATTTTCCAAAGAGCATTGCTTTAACAGGATACTTGTATACTGATGCTGTATTTAGTCATTTCATTTAGTTTATGTGCGAAGATTTTAAACATTCTTTGAAACATTTTCATTCATTCACAAGAGAAAATGTACTGGGCACTTTGTTACTTGACAAAATTAGTTGTTCTTAGTCTAATATGCCAGTTAAAATATGAATGCAGTAGCTTTTTTAGTTTAATATGGGATTAGCAATTTTAATTTCAACTGTTATATTCATAGAAATTCAACTTGTAGAAGATAAGCTGTAGAATAGATGACAGAAGTTAGTGCATCTTTGAAGATATATTTTAAATATAATAAAAGCATTTAACAACTGAATAAAATCTTTATTATTCTTTGTGAATAACATGACTATAATTCTTATAGTTACTTTTCATGAATTGAAGGTCAGTTTTCTCTTTTTAAATTTATAAAATAAAATCATGATAAATAAAAATTTATTCTTCCTATTGCTAGTTGTTAGACCTGTGATATACCCAAACAAAATCATAGTCTTTCCCACAGCACAAATTAACATCACTCATTCAATTATGCCTTTAACACATATGTTCTAGGTGCTGGAGTTACTTTGCTCAGAAATAGTCAAGACTGATGAGATTAGAAGAATTTATTAGACATCTAATAAAAATGGTTTTTGGTTTTCTGGTAAATATGGAGGACTTCATGTCATCCAAGTCATAAATGTATAAGAAAAAATAAATATGAAGAACTTCATTTCACCCAAGTCATAAATATGTAAGAAAAATATTTATTATATCTGTTAACTTTAGGTCTCCATTATAGATATTTTCACCTAAAATTATTTATAAACTAAAATCTTGAACCAAGAAATTCCCTTTTGAGAATTGAAACCCCTGTAATCATCTTCTGCTTCATCATTTGATTGAAACCACTCTTTCTAGATTCTCTGTGAGCTGCAATTGACTACTAACCCACTGCTCTATTCTTGTTGAAGCAGGCTAGATAGGGAATCAATAGATGGATCTGGAACCTGGCAAGAAGGCCACATGGACATCGATATCCCTAAGATGGCTGCTGGAAGACCCTTGTGAGATTTGGAATGGGATTTCCTCAAGAAGCCAGGAGAAGCCCTGGATATTCCCCAGGGGCCTTATCATTGGGCCCTTCCAGGGGATTGATGGGTGGGGTAATCAATCAAAACAGCAAACAGTTGGAACTCCTCCCATGCCATTAGCAAAGGGGTGGAATAATTAATGGTTCAAACAGCAAGCACAAAGGCTTTTTGCTCTCTTGCCTTTCGACCCCTGTTTTTGCTATCTGTGCCCTGTTCTGGCCATGCCTCTCACCCGCCTCAAAACCTGGGCATTTATAATCTATAATGGGAAATTGTAGTCTATAAATCAGTCCTCTTTATCAGTCTTCAGCCCCTTCCTCTCTACCTGGAAACTATGATCTGTTATTTCCTCCCATTTCTCTTCCCTCCCTGCCTTAATAATTACTGGCTTAATCAATGTAGCATGCTCTTAAAATTCATTTCCTGCAGTTTAGTCAAGGACCTAGATAAAATCCAGCTACATTATCATATGTCACAAGTTTTCTACAAAATCTGTTTCTCCTTCACTGTTTTGGTTAAGTTTTCCTTTCTTTCTACAACACCCTCCCCCCTTCCTAAACCCTTTTCTATCCAGAAACTACTATTTGCTCTTACATCAAGGTCATGTTCTTTGTGAAGCTTTTCTTCATCTACACACATCACACTCACCACTAATGGTGCCTAAGCAGAATCGATAAAAAGTTCCTCAGCTTTTATTGACAAAACTAATCTTTTTTGGCAGACTTAATTTTATTGTATTCCCTGATATTATTAGATTATTAGATTATTAGATTATTAAGTGTGTGAAATTGAATACTTTAGTTTCATTTTGAGTCTAAATTCCTCTACTTTTATGGAGGGAGTTAAAGTTAATACTAGTTCCTAACTCAGTAAGTTTCTGTGGTAATCAAAATATTCAGGGCAGGCACAGTAATGGTCACATAATAAAGATGTCATAAATTTTGTTTTAGTTGTTGCAGCTGTGGTAGCATGTTTGGTTGTTGCTGGTAGTACTAGTAGTAGCAGTGGTAGTAATAGTAGTAATTGAAGATCCCAATGTTAGGATATTTTTCAGTTTTTTCCCCCTAGTGGCCTAGTCTAATTCTTAGAACATGCTTGATAAACAACTAAAAAAATAAATTTTTGTGAACCAATAAATATGTGATTAAACTTATGTCAGGTGACTTTCTCAAGATCATTTTCTTTTTTTTTTTTTTTTTAAAGATTTATTTATTTTATTACATATCTCCCCTTCCCCCCTGCTGCGGCGACGCGCCAAGACTGGGCCACTGCGCAGGCGCGGCTTTCCCCGCTTGTGGGCGGCTTCTGCTTCCATCACGGCCGGCTTTTCAGTTCGCCGGTGGCTGGCTGCGCTCGATTCGCAGGCCACCTGCCCTGCCCGTGGCGGCTTTTGCCTGACCGTGGCAGCTTTTTTGCCCTGCCCACGGTGGCTCCGGCCCACCCACGGCGGCTTGCCATTCTCAAGGTGGTCTGCCCGCTAGGAGAGGTCCCCGGGAACCGAACCCGGGCCTCCCATGTGGTATGCCGACGCCCTATCCACTGGGCTATCCAGTCGGCCCCAAGATCATTTTCTAATCTTTCATATTTTCAATTAAGATTGGAAACTGAAACATATAGATAAATGATGACATCACAAAATAAGATAAATGTCAGTAGTGTTAGTACAAAGTTCAGCATAAGCATCAGCAGGATGTACCAAATTTGTCCTTGAGAGTCAGAGTCAAAGAACTGATGTTTGCTCTTTATTCCTGCTAAATCATCATCTCCAGGAATGATGTATAAAGATGCCCATTTTTAAACAAGTTATCCAGTGACCCTTATGCAGCTAGAATTTGGAACTCATGTCTATAGCAACACTGGGCAGCTATTATAAGTTAAATATACCTAAGTGGTGATAAATTTGGAAGGAACATTACTGAGATATATTGTAAAAAGTGATATAGGCCATAAGACCAAAAGTTCAGAATGCCCAGGGGTGAGAATCTTCTATATGGGAAATAAATGAGACCCTAAAAGAGCCTTTTAACAGCTTCATGATTTTGTGAGAAATGGAATGTTCTTAATTGTGTAATATTCATTGTTAGTTTCAAATATTTTTGGCATATATTTTCAATTCAGTTATGTTTACAATATCCTGATCACAAAATAAATGGAAATGGTCTGACCTATTGAAAAATAACCTCTGAAACATGACAGTGAAATTCCTAATGAGTGTACAGAACTTGACATATGTTAAATTAATAAATTCTCTGCATTCACAATATTAATAAGATAGATTTGAAGGGGACTGGGAAGGTTCCACAAGTTTCAGCAGTATTTTGTTAATAAATATAGTACAGGATCAGCATCAGAGCCATCATATCATAGTAAAGCCCATTATTAATTGGAAACAACATTCAGATAAAGCTACATAAAGTGTATAATTTTATAGAGAATTATGAGGTGGTAATTTTTTGTCCTTCTTAGAAAATACTGGAACACAGTCCTTAATAAGGGTTTTAGCTAAGGTCATACATAAAATATTCAAGCTTAAAAGTGTCTTAAGTTTGAGTAAGCTGGATAATTAAAGTCGTCAAGACTAAAAGGGAAATAGTTGCTGATCTTTCATTCCTTTTATTACAGGGATACACAGAAAAGGCAAGGAACAATCTTGAAAGAATGGGCCTCGTGTGAGTCAAAATAGTCTGAGATATTCTAATTCTAGAGTAGGTAAGGCCTTGTGACAAACTATGCAAAAGACAGATTTTCAATAGAAAACATTCTCAAGGTGTGTCTATATTACCCTTGCGAAATGCAAAAATGTATAAGCAAATGTATTAAGGGTTAACAAAATGTTAAGTTGTCAGAAAATATCTATTTGTGTATAGGTACATCTACATATTTTAAAACTTTTAATTTAAATATAGCATATAAATAGAAATATGCAACAATTATATTAAGTAGCTTGATGAATTTGCACAAAAGGAACAAATCTATCTAAACAATAACTAGATCAGAAAACGATATTTCCAGCACTCCAAAAGAACAAAAATGTGCCCCATTCCAACACCCCTCCAAAAAAGGTAACCTTTTTATTTTTTATTTTAATTTTATTTTATTACTTTTTTTAATTAGAGAAGTTGTGGGTTTACAGAACAATCATGCACAAAATACAGAATTCCCATATACCACCACACCACCACAAACACCTTGCATAGGTGAATAACACCACTATGATCATAGGCATACAGATATGTGTTCATGTCGCTAGCAATGGTATTGCCAGATTACATGGAAAGTTGAATACAACTTCTTTAGGAACTGCCAAATAGTTGAAATAGGTAAGTTTTAAATTCTTTCTTTCCAATTTTGATGCATTTTATTTATTTTTCTTGCCTAATTGCTTGGTAAGAACTTCCAGTTCAATGATGAATAACAGTTGTTACAGTGGGCATCCTTGTATTGTACCTGATATTACAGGGAAAGCTTTTAGTCTTTCACCACTAACTAGGATGCTAACTGTGAGTTTTTCACAGATGTCCTTTATCATGTTGAGGAAGTTTTCTTCTATTGCTAGTGTTCTAAATGTATTTTTTCAAGAAAGAGTCCTGTATTTTGTCAAATGCCTTTTGTGCTTCAATTGTGATATCATATTTTGTTTCCTTCATTCTGTTAATGTGGTATATTACATTAATTGATTTTCTTATGTAGAACCAACCTTGCATACCAGGGATGAATCCCACTTGATCATGATGTATAACTCTTTTAATATGCTGTTGGATTCAGGTCGCTAGAATTTTGTTGAGGACTTTTTGCATGTATATTCATAAAAGATAGTGGTGATTAGTTTTCTTTTCCTTTGTTATCTTTTTCTGGCTTTGGTATGAGGGTGCCATTGGCCTCAAGAATGAGTTAAGGAGTGGTCCCTCCTCTTCAATTTTTTGGAAGAGTTTTACCAGAACTGAAGCTAAATCTTCTGAGAATGTTTGGTAAAATTCCTCTGTAAAGACATCTGGTCAGCTTTTCTTTGTTGGGACGTTGTTGATTACTGATTCAATCTCTTCACTAATAATTGGTTTGTTGATATCTTCTTGAGTCAATGTTGGTTGTTTGTTTCTAAGAATTTGTTCATTTCATCTATGTTATCTAATTTATTGGCATACAGTTGTTCATACTATCAGCATATCGTCCTTTTTATTTCAGCAGGGTCAGTAGTAATGTCCCCCTTTTCACTTCTGATTTTCATTACATTTATCCCCTCTCTTTTTTTCTTTATCAGTCTAGATAAAGGTTTGCCATTTTTTGTACCTTTCTGAGAATGAACTTTGGATTTTGTTGATTCTATTGTTTTTATTGTTTTATATTTTGTTTATCTCCACTATGGTCTTTGTTATTTCCTTCCTTCTGTTCACTTTATGTTTTGTTTACTCTTCTTTTTCTCATTCTTTCAGTTTTGTGATTAGGACATTGATTTGAAGTATTTCTCCTTTTAAAATATAATATTTAAAGCTATAACTTCCCTCTTAGTACTGTCTTTGCTATATCCTATGGGTTTTGATGCATTGTGTTTTCATTTTCATTCACCTCCAAATATTTCCCAAGTTCACTTCTGATTTCCTCATTAACCCATTGGTTGTGAAAGAGTGTGGCATTTTGAAGAATTGCAAACCCCAGAAAATCATGTCCTTAGGGTTAATCCATTACTGTGCATGCAAATCTATTGTAGCTGGGGCCTTTTGATTAAATTACTTCAGCTAAGGTTCTTTGATTAGATTGTGTGACCCAGGGTGGGTCTTAATCCTTTTGCTAGAGTTCTTTATAAACAAAGGAATGAAAAGGAAAAGAAACAGAAAAAAGCTGCAGATACAGAGAAGAATCCAGAAGCTGAAATCAACAAAACACAGAAGCTGAGAGGAAGCACTTTAGCCAGAACCTGAAATAAATGGGGCCAAGAGAAAACTGCAGAAACAAGTAGATGCTTCTATTTGCCTTATCACCCACAGCTGCAACTCAGGCAAATAACAAATATCATTGTTATATCTTCCTATTGAACTGTCACCTTTATAAATATGTAGTGTCCATCTTTGTCTTTCATAACTATTTTTGACTTGAAGTTTATTTATTTCTGATATTAGTATATCCATCCCAGCTCTCTTTTGGGCACTACCTGCATGCTGTATTTTTTCCATCCTTTCATCCTCAACCTCTTTGTATCTTTGACTTTACAGTGAGTCTCTTGCAGACAACATATGGTTGGGCTATACTATTTTATCTGTCTGCCAAGTTCTGCCTTTTGACTGAAAATTATTTTAATCCATTTACATTTAAACTCACTACTGATACTATAGAACTTTCTTCTGCCATTTTGCTATTGAGCATTTAAGTCTTACAAATTTTTGTCCCTCCCTTCTGTTAAATCCTAAATTTTATATTTATTTGCTTTCTTGTCTAGTACCATATTGAGTGCCTTCTCATTTCTACCTGAATATAGTTTTCATCTGTTTTCCTTATGGATACCATGGGATTAAATATAAATCACCTAAATACATAACAATTTTATTTGGTTTGTTACCAACCTAACTTCGATAGCATGGACACACACTTTTTCTATACCACTTTGGCCCCCCAACAGTTTTTGTACTTGTAGCCACTTATATCTTTATACCTTTTATGTCCAAAACCATAGATTTATCATTACTTTTTTGCATTTGCATTTTAGCACCTGTAGAAAGTAAGAAGTGGAGTTATATACCAAACAATAAAATACAACAATACTGGCATTTATAATTACCCAAATGGTTACCATTATCACAGGTCTTTATGTTTTATGCTGCTTTAAGCTACTGTCTAGTGCCCTTTGCTTTCAGTCTGAAGAATTCCCTTTAGCATTATTGTAGGGCAAGTCTAGCAGTGATGAACTCCTTCAGCTTTTATCTGAGAATGTCTTAATC
>PVKH010012053.1:0-17471 GCA_004027955.1 Chaetophractus vellerosus | reverse complement strand
GGGCCTCCCATGTGGTATGCCGGCGCCCTATCCACTGGGCTATCCAGCCGGCCCCTCAAAACTCTTTTTAATTAGCAAAAAACTTAGAGTCCCCAAAGCCCTCCATGATTTGGCCCATCCTGCTTTTAAGTCTTATCTCCAGCAATATCTATTACATGTCTGTGTTCCAGCTACCCTGGAACACTTGTCCTTGTCCTATATTCCTACCTTCATGGTTTAGCACATGCTGATCCCTTGGCTTAGAATATCTTTTCTCCAAATCATGCCCTCCTTCTAGAGCCAGGTCATACGCTGTCTCTTCCCTGACTCCTTCCCATGACCAACAATCAGAAGTAATCTGTCAGTCCCTTGAAATCTCAAAGCCCTTTATACATCTCTCCTAGCCCCTTTCACTCTGTTTTGCAGCATATTTATCAGTTTCCATGTATTTCCTCCGCTGTATGGAATTCAAACATCTTAGAGCCAAAAACTTTGTGTGAACTATATTAATCAAACTCTTTGGGGCCAAGAACCTTGTGTGAGATCTATATTAATATTACTTTGAGTTCTTAACACAGTGCTTTGCAGAGAGAGAACTCAGAGTGAATAAATAAGAGAGTGAATGAATGAAAGACTTGCAGTATCATAAAGTCATCATTCCGACAGCAAAAATCTCACTGTAAGTTTTTGTTGAGATGATTGTAGAGGCATAGAATGATGGATTAAATATCAACTGACCTTCTCAACTTAATTTAGAAGTTTTAAAAATAAATTTCTGCCAATCCACTTATTTTATTGTAATTTATCTCTATTAATAGTTGAGTGGAAGGAAAACTGGCTAATTGAATGTTCCAAGTAATTAGGTCTGGGTAATCTAAGCTGTCTGGTTTCTATAAAATGTTTTCTTACATTTTATTCTGACCTCTGTTGGCAGCACAAACTGTGGTTTCAGATGCCAGAGTTGCTTCTGTGGTACAGCAATGCCATGTATGATACAGTCTCCTGGAGACTTTTAGGCTCCAGGAACTGTGGAATAAGAGCTAAAGGTCATCTCTCTGGGTGGGGTTGTGGGTCTGCATTCCTGCTGCAGAAAACAGGCCAAGATGAAAAACTCTCTAAGGACTCTAACCTCCTGGGCCCATACCAAGGTTAGCTAAATTTACTTATATGTCTACTATTGTTTAATGCTGTGGGGGACTACAGGAAAAAAAGTGTGGCATGACCTCTCCTTCAAGGAGCTCTTTGTCTCACTAAAGAGCAAAAGAAAAATACTCACTTGGAACAAGTACAAGCCAGTATAATAAAGGAGTTTGAGACAAGAGTGGGAAATTATGACCCAAACAGTCAGACAGGGCTCCCTGGTTTAGACCAGTCTTGAGAGAACTCTTGAGAATCAGTGGTTTGAGGATATGCAAAGAGAATAGCAAACGGCCCTACAATCCAAAATGAATATAGGATATGGTGGAAGACGATTTTGGAGGTAAGAGGCAAGCCATCTGAGCTTAGGGTTCTTACTGGGAAGCCGAGGGAGGAAAGGTGCAAAAATTTTGAGTCCTCGGAAGATGCAGATGATCTAGAAACTAATGGGCAATAGAGAATCATGGAAAGTTCTTTAGCATCACACTGGCAAGACCAAACAAGTGCTTTAGGGAGGGTGAAGAACATTTTTGGAAAGTGCTTTCCATCTTGGCTACCCATTAGAATCAGCTGGGGTACTTGTATTTAAAAACTACCCATAGAGGCTCCTCCCCCAGACCAGTCGAACCATAATGTGTATGCTTTTCTCTTTTTTTTAAGTTCATCAGATCAGTATAATGAGCAGCCAGAGTTGAGAATCACTGGACTAGAGGTAGACTAGGAGACTATTACAATGACCTAGGAAATGTAGGCATGGGGTAACGAGGTGCTGAAAATAATACATGTGAGAAACAAGTGAAGAAGTATCAATAATATGTGGTGACTCGTGGCATAAAGGGAATAAAATTTTAACTCAAAAAATATCCCCACGCTATATTTTGAGTTTTGGGGAAGATGGCAGAGATATTGTCAGAAATAAGAAATGGGAAAATTCAGAAACGATGCTGGGTAACCTTTCAAGAATCATTTAGCTTCTCTGGGCCTCAGATTTCTCATCTGTAAATGATAGAGTTCTGTTACATGAACTCTTAGCTCCTGTCAAATGCTAACACTGAAAGTATGGTGAGTAAAATTTGGGGAATTTTAAGATATGTGTGGACATTCAAATGATAATTCCCAAAAAGCACTTGTATCATAGAGTTACAAGACTTCAACAAATGAAACTGAGGCCAGATGGGGTCCCCAGACAAGAGCACGGAAGATTGGGGAAGAGAAGATGGCTGGGAAAAGAGAACAAGCCAACAGGATTTCCTTAGTTGCCTGCTCCAGTCTCTGTGACACCTTCCTACTGTCCTGTGACAGGCCACCATCCTTCATAATCCCCACTTCAATATCTGAGCACAATCATTTATTATAAGACTACTTGATCTGTTCAGTTGGTCTTTTCCCATTATATCTATCAATATCTTATTACCCCTGGGCATATAGCAATCAATATCTTCAGCTTGTTTTCAAAGTGAATTATTAGGCGATCCCCAGGCAAAACTTTCTCTGCCTAGTCAGCATGTAAATGAAATGTTGATTGCCTTTCAGTTGTCAACTGCTGTGACACTGTGCCCAGGCTGTGTGCACTCAAAATCCTAGAGTACCTAAAAGCTCCAACCAGAAACCCTGGGTTGTACAATGGTTGTTAAGAAACAATGTCACTCAGGGCTTTTAAAGAGAACCACTGCAACTCAATGGCATCAGCACAGAGGACTTCCCACCCTCTGAGCTCTTTGCCATTTTTAATGTAGAAAGTAACACTGTTTCCATGGGACTTATGGATTTATGTTGCATATTTATTTTACAAATTGTGCTGATGTTTGACAGCCCTCAGGACAATGTGATGAGAGGTGATGAGTTTCTTAAAGCACGGACCAGGAGGAGACAGGCAGAACATCATCAGAAGGTTGGCGTTTTCCTCAGTTTACTCACTAGTTACCAGGTGTTTGTTCAGCTTCTGTTGTTGCTCCTGTCATTTTGGTTCTTGCCTTTGTTTAGTTGATTTCGGAACGAGGACTCGGAACTGAAGCTCCACCAGGGGCAATAAGGAAGTAAGACTGGACATATAGAAAAGGAGATTCCCAAGGCTCGTGGTGTTTCCGTGGCTTATTTATTTATGTTCCTTTATATCCTACCACCTTCCACAAAATCTTGCTTGAGGCAGTAGCTCAGGTTCAGTGGGGAGGAGGAACAAGGATTGTCTTGCCAATGGCTCTGAAGTAGGAGATTGCAAAATAGACAGATGCTAATAGAGCACAATCCCGATTCCTGCCCCAAAGCACACTAACACGGAAGGGAAAAGCATCCCCATTCTCTTCACTGGGAGCCTCAGGTGCAGGATGGAGGCATTTGCCAGAGTGACAGGTAATATAAGTGAAAAAGCATTCCAGATTGTTTGGTACGAAGATCATGGCATTCGTTTTTGCCTTGCTATGATCTTGTTTCTTGTGAAAAATTTTCCGGTCATTGTCTTAAATGTTTCACAGTTCTTTAGCTACTCCATCAATTAACAAGCACCAATTGACTGTGCCCAGAGCCCCACGCTAGCCCTGTGAGGGAATTGTTTGCCTTCTGAGGACAGAAGCCATGACTACCTTGTTCATCCATGCCATGCTTGGCAGACCCAACTTTGTATGACTGACTGACTGAATGAATGAATGAACAAAAGGCCAAAAAGGAAATAGCGGAGTTACGCTCTGCCCTCCAGAAGGCTATGGTCTATTAGGAAAAAGAGAAAAAAGAAAAAAAGCACTCCTGTGAGTAAAGAGCTTAGAGATAATTGTGGCATAGAGTATTGTACATAAACACATCCAAATAAAGGGTATTGCCAATAGAGAATCTGAGTGGGATGGGAGATATTTTTAAAGAAAGAATTTCCACCCCTCCAGTCTTCATCATCCTAGTATGAAAATCAAAAACTTTTAAGGGATTGTAGCATCTTTTGCCTACATTTATACTAAACTGCTCCATTTTTTAAAATATATTTCTGTAAAAGTGACTGCATGCTAAGAAATAACCACAACACCTAACCAGCAGGCCTAGTTTCCTCCACCTCAGAAGAGAAAATATAAAATTAACCCATTTCTTAAGAGAAAGTGGTATTGAATTCAGCCAATCCTGAGGTAGATCTCATGGGAGTATGAGTGTGCTTGAAAACCCAAAGGCTAGAACTAAGGCTTTAATACCTCTCAGCAAGCTGGAAATTCAGTCTGGACCGCTGAACAGAATGTAACAAAATCCAGGCAATTATTCTCACCTCTATCTCCTAGCAAATGGTGAACAATTTTCACATGAATTTTTTTCTCAGTTATTTCATCATCTTTCTCATCTATCTTATTTTTCCTCAATCCCTCCCATCCCAGAAAATGGACATTTCAGCTTTGAAACACGAAAAGAACATGGAGAGGGATGGGGAGGGGGTTACAAGAATGGAAGGGGACAGCACAAACTTCTGCCTGTGTCACAGAACTTTCAGGAGGAAATATGAGTTCTTGATTATATTTTTCCCAATTCCTGGTCAATAGATTACTCCTGAAAGAAAACATTTTTAAAGGCTTTAACCTTACTGTTTTTTTGTTTTTGTTTTTGTTTTTGTTTTTGTTTTTTTTTAACATACTTTTAAAAAAATTTTAAGAGATTTGGATTACATAAATGTTACACAAGAAATGTAGGGGATTCCCATATGCCCCACTCCCTACCCTCCCACACTTTCCCACATTAACATCCTTCATTTGTGTGGTACATTTGTTACAATTGATGAACACATATTGGAGCATTGCCACTAAGTGTGGGTTATAGTTTACATTATGTTTAAAGTCTCTTCCACACAATTTTATAAATTATGACAAGATATATAATGGCCTGTATCTGTCATTGCAATGTCATTCAGGACAATTCCAATGTCCCAAAAATGCCCACATATTACACATATTTTTCCCTCTCCCTCCCCTCAGATCCTCTGGAGGCCACTGCCTCCACATCAATGATAAAAATTCTTCCATTGCTAGAAAAACAATAAGTCTGTAGTAGAACAACAGTAAGTTTACTCTAGTCCATCATTCATTCCCCAATCCTGAGGGTTCTGGGATGGTGATGCTCACTCTACTTCTAATTGAGAGGGGGCTTAGATCCCATGGGGCAGATGGGACTGTCTTGCCTCTAGTTGTAGATTCTCTCTGTTCCTTGGAATGCTCATTGTCCATCATCATCTCCTTATTGTCCTGGGTGAGTCCAATGACCTGGAGTGTAGGTGTTGCAACTCTGTTGAGATTCAGGGCCTAACTGGCACATGGACAGCCCACAGATTTAAGTCTCTTGGACATAAACCAATCAACTCTAGTACTAACTATAGGTTCAAATAGAAGGGGCAGAAGAGCCATGTGTAAGGAAACTACAACTGAGTTCAATTTTATCACACTGGGGAGCATAAATTCCATAGTAAGTCCCACTGGTAGGGCACCAAATTCCTGAGCTGTCAGCCCTGCCTATAGTGTCTGGATGTCTCCAGAGCCCTCAGGAGCTATTTGAAGCAATATTTACTGTGGCAGTCAATGAGATCCTACTGAGGCATGCATAAGCATAACATCTGGAATGACCTCCTGACTCACTTTGAAGTCTCTTAAACATATGAACTCATTTGTCTTTACCCTTTCCCCCTTTTGGTCAAGGTCTTTTTCCAGTTGCATTGCTAGTTGGTGCTTGGGAGTCATCCTTCAGTGCCAGGGAGGCTCATCCCCAGGAGTTATGTCCCACACTGGGGGAAAGGTAATGCATTTATATGCTGAGTTTGGCTTAGAGACAGTCCACATTTGAGCAACAAGGAGGCTCTCAGGAGGTAACTCTTAGGCAGTATATAACACTAGGCTAAGTTTCAATTACAAAAGAAAAGGTTCAAAAGTACAGTCATCAATATCAAGGGCCCGTCAATTGTCCATCTCCTTCAGTAGTCACTGTCCCTGTACTTGGGGGATTCTTGCTGTCATTAGAAAATGTGGCAGAACTCCCCAGGATGGGAATTCAATATTATTTCAGTTATTGTGTGGATCTCCACCCACCAAGACAATGCCCCATGAACTTAAACTAATTCATATGCCTTATAGATATGCCCCAGGTGAACCTCCTCCCATGTATCCCCTATCGTTGACACCCCACACCAATGATCCTCCCCTACCACAGTTGTTACCCTTCTGTGATCCAAAACTTCAAAAATGAAGCCAACAAAGTAACCAAATAAAATTAATAAGAAAATGAAATAATAATGTAGTCTTAAAATAACAAATAAAATACCAAAAAAATTTTTTTAACTTGAAATAATAAAAAAAATTTTAATTTAAAATTTTTTTAAAAATTTTTGTTATTATGTCTTTTACCTCTGTAAGATCTGTTGTCTTGATGTACAGTGACATTTTCATCCATTTAGTCTCCCAGTGCCTTATTTTTTTTTTTCATTTTATCTTCAAAGAACCTTTAGGTTACAGAAAAGTCATGTACAGAATATAGGGGATTCCCACATATCCAACATCCTCTCCCTTTTCCCCTTTCCCCTATTAGTAACATTTTACATGTGGATGGTACATTTGTTACAATTGATGCACAAATATTGAAGCATTGCTACTAACCATGGTCAATGATTTACATTATGGTTTACATTTTGGACCATACGCTTTTATAAATTTTGACAAAATTTAACATAGCCTGCATCCTTTGCAAACTTCATTGCAAGATCATGTAGAGCAATTCCATTGCCCCCAAAATGCCCCATGTTCCATCTATTCAATTCTTCCCTCCGCTTACCCTCAGGACCCACAGCAACCACCAAGCTTCACTACTTGAAAAACAAGATTCATAGTTACTTGTAACAACATTGAGGACTTGGCATACTGGCCTGTCCCCCCCCCCCCATTAGGCACTGCCTATGTTCTCGAGAGACTCCCACCCCTCTATCTGAGAACATAGCAGGACTCAGCAGGATGGGAGTCTAACATCTTCCCATTCATTGTGTGGGTCTCCACCCACTGATACAACGCACTATGACAGAATGAACATTCACACACTCCCTAGAAGCGTGCCCCAGGTGTACCCTGTCCCGCAAGCCCCCCACATCCAACACGCTAAACCAGTAACCCTCCCCTGCTGTATTTGCCAAAAGAACATTCTCAACATTGTAGTTTCAACCACATACCCACAAATCCCAAGAGTTCATCTGCTCTCTCCCCCAACCCTTCCCCTAGTTCCATAAACAGTGCAACCTACCCCCCACCCCCTTCACAGACCAGCACCACCTAACCCAATAGCATCACTGCACCACTGCCATGCCCATCCACTGCACAACTACACATTTCCACCTTATCATTGATTTTGCCCATATGGGCATTGGCTCAGAACCTTCTACTCCCTTTCTGTCTCCTGTTAACGTATCTTCCAGATTCTAGCTCTGTAAGTCTGCTCAATTTGTTTAATTCGTATTAGTGAGCTTACATTTTGATTACCAAACATATGTTATTTTTTCCCATGGCAGGTACATAACCGGTCTGTCCTCACAGGACCTCACTCCTTGGAGCCTTTCTGACAAGGAGAGGGGAAAGAGAAGCAGAGAAGAGCCCCTTCCTCCCTTAATTACTTGCACCCAAGGACAGAGAATGCCATGACCTGGGAAGCTTACTGTATTAGGGAATCTCTTCACCAAATGCTCTGATAGAGCTATTTGAAAGGCTAAAGTTCAGAAAGCAACAGTTAAGGCAGAAATTAAGGAAGGATATACTATAAATTTAAATTTTGAAAATCTCCTACTGTCGTTATGTGGCTGCATTCATTCTCAAATAATGTCCTAATGGGTCCCCCTATTTTAAGATAACTTTTACTGATCTTAACAAAATAATATATATTAATTACTTAATATCTCAAAAAAAGAAGTAACCAAAAGAAAGAAAAGAAAATGTAGCCATTTTGCTATGAAACCTGCTTTTTTCGCTTGGCAGTATGTTTAGACAACTTTTCCATTATATTAAATATCCTCTATACATCATTATTAATTACTGCTTAGCACTTTGTTTTATACATTTGTAATTTATTTAACCAATCTCCTATTTGAACTTCTCTTATAATTCTCACTCTTCTACTATTATGCAAAAATACTACCAAAAATATTATTGTAGTTTTATCTTCCCACATATCTTTATTTCCTTAGGATAACTTTGCAGAGCAGAACATGGGGTCAAAGAGTATCTGCATTCTCCCAGGAGCGTGGACCAAGGCAGGAAGCCATGTCCTAGCTATGGGAGCTAGATGAACCCAGCTTTGGGAGCTCTTCTTGTGTCAGGAAGTATCTTTTCCACTTGCAAGTATTTATGAACTCTAGCAAAGGCCGCATAGTCTAATAAAAATTGTCCAGAGGGGCCGGCTGTAGCCCAGTTGGTAGGGTGCCAGTTTACCACATAGGAGGCCCTGGGTTCGGTTCCCGGGGCCTCCTCAAGCAGGCAGACCACCTTGAGAAGGCAAGCCGTGGCGGGTAGGACAAAGCCTCCGCAGGCAGGGCACAGCCGCCAAGCCCCCACGAGCAGGGCAAGCCCCTGCGAGCAGGGCAAGCTTGCACCAGGTGGTGAGCTGACTCGGCAGGTGAGCAGTGGGGAGTGGGGGGGAGGGACAAGCAGACACGAAAGAGCACAAGAATGAACACAGCAAGAACAAGCAGAAGGGGGCGGGGGATATGTAATAAATAAAAAATAAATTTTAAAAAAAATTGTCCAGAGCTGAAAGTGCATGCTGGTCTGGAATGCAAAGCACCTCAGGCCCTCTCCTCACCTCTCTGGGGCTCCCACTCCTCATCTCTAACATAATGAAGCAGCTCAAATGTCAGTTTTCTAACCTCCCCTCTGACTCCAACACAGAGGACTCCTTTCAAAGTTAGAAATGTAGGGATCAACAATGGCATCATATTTATGTATGTGTACAGTTTGTTTTATTTGCATTGTTTCTTCCCTTTTGTCTAGTCTGTTTTAAAACAGTGCTGACTGTATTTCTCAAAAAGTATATTATGCAATCTTATCACATACTTCCTTGACAGGTTAAAAAATCACGGGCCCTCTAGGGTAACTCAGGACCTGTGTATTGTATTTCATTAGAAAGAGCAATTAGCTAAGAGGAGGACCAAGCCCATGACACCAGGATGAAGTCTTTCTTGAGTGTTAAAGGAAATAGTTTTCCAGACACTTCTCTGAGAATAAATGCAAGGCCGGCTTCATTTTCCCATGGCAGAATTGACCTATTGCACTCTAAACAGTGGCTTGCCCACAGAACCAAAGCAGGCTGGTATTTAAGCTGGGGACTGGCCTTCACTGAGGGCTGCTAGTTTCTGGTTTCAGAGGTATTACTGGCCAAAGCAGGGTTTTGTGGCCCATTCCTGTTCATTTGAGTGTGAAAGTGCTTCAATGTGGGGGTGGGGAACCTGCTGCACTAGTAATAATAGAGAAACCAAGCGAGCCCATATTAGCTGGTTCTCACCCTTCCTGGTTACAGTGCCTTCACTTATGAATATGTGCTGTTTCATTAAGAAAATCCTCATGAGATGATGTTTTCAGGCAGAGTGAGGACTGGATCAGGCAGGCTTGAGAGCATCCCTTAAATCAGATAAAGACAGATCAAGCCGCTGGAGGACTGCCCCATCTTATAGTTCAGAAATCTAAGACAAAAGGTATTTCTGACCACACTACCCTACAATTCTGAAATGAAACAAACATACAATTCCTTCCCCTTTTCTCTAATCATTAGATAACATTCTATCAAATCATTAGATCAGCATTAGCCTTTGGAAAATCCTCTTGTGTCATTTAAGTTGCTGTCCAAAGCAGACAACTCAGCAAGTTTAGAAAGAGCTGTATCTTGTCTTGTGTGTCCACCTTGACTGAGGTGAGACTATTCACATTTATATTCAGCATGTACTTTAATAGCTATCCTTTAATTTTTAGTAATATAGACTTAATTTGGAGGGCCTGTGGTGTGGAAAAAAGAGACTAACTAAATGAATCAGAATACAGGTAAAAAAGATGGTTCTAAAGCCATCAGGCAATTTAAATTTGAGGTCTCTTAGGTTCAGACAGGTTTATAGCTAAAGGTAAAAACTATTCAAGGACGAAACTGAGTATGAAAATGTGTTATACAAACACAGCTGTAACACTTAATAAATATGTAATAGCTAGCAAAGAGAGTTGAGGAAACTTCTTTAGACGGTAAAAATGGAAAATTTGAACATCTTCTACCTGATGATATAAGGAATTTTATTCTATTGTGAAAGATTTGTTGACCTTTTAACATAGGTATCATACAGCCTTCATTATCAGTCCCAATGTAGAAAATGTTATTGAAAAAAGAAATAGTGACATATTTCATAGGCCAAAGGGCCATAAGATCTTAGAGTGAGCATCTCATTGCTAGGAGCACAAATGTGTGGAAAATTACAGATATAAATTCTGAAGTACATCGGTGTTCAATGAGACCCTGAATACTTGGAGTTCTCATTTTCCCCTTCTGAACTAAATAAGAAAACAGTGAGACATTCCTGCAATGTTTAAAAAGAAGTATTGCATTGATGGTTTTGCTCTGCCAGGTATATTGTTAGAGGGGTCATAAGGCACAGTCTAGTAAACTATATCCTTGGAACTGATGACTTTTATTTATCAAGTTCAAATAGCTCCTCCCACCCACATCCACAATTGGGGGGTGGGGAGGGAGAAAATGTGTAAAGGTGCTTTCCTGCAAGCCACTAAAACATCTTGTAGTTGTAGTTCTGTCTGTCACCATTTGTAATGGGCAAGAGTAGATTATGGGAATAGCCATGATTTATGGTGGAAGAACAACTCAGAGAGGAATTCAATCAAGGAGGAATGTCTGAGCAGTGCAACAGATATTAACCAAAGGTGTGAGCACTAAGTGAAATATCTAGAAGGAAAAAACTTCAGCCATGGCCCTTAGCCCTACATGCCTAAGATGAATTTAAGCTCCTCTCATTCCCCATCTTTGTACTCGTTTTCATTTGACCTTTTTCCGGGAGAAGCAATTTATTGATAAGACTGATAATGTGGTGGTAATTATGAGATTCCATCTCTTCGTTTATTTCACGCTCTCTTTCTCATTATGTCCCCTCCTTTAAACAAATGGAGTACATCATGAGTTTGAGGGTGAGAGGAAAGAGTAAAATAAACTTAATTCTGGGCTATTTTAAGATTTTTTTTTTTTAATTTATTATGCATCCCCCCCTTTTTGCTTGTTCTTGCTGTGTTCATTTTTCTCTGCGTTCTTCTGTGTCTGCTTGTCTCCCCCTGCTGGGGCAACCCGCAGAGTCAGCTCACCGGCCCAGCGGCCCGCCTGCTGGTGGGGGCTCACCCTTGCTCACAGGGGCTTGCCTTTGCCTGCGGCAGCGTGCCCCGCCCGCGGCGGCGTGATTCTGGGCTATTTTAAAGAATTTCCAAGCTTTCCTTATTTCCTTATATTCATTAGAAATTCTCCAGAAAGTCTTAAAACTAAGAACAGAAATCAGTGGAACTATTTATGTTTCAGATCCATCCATAGGTAAATAGAGGCCCTAGGACAAACCACTCTCCCAACCCCAAAATAGTATGTAGTCAAAATCCAGTTAAAAATGAATATGAGGATGAAGAAGGAAAAAAAAGAAAAACAGCACTGGAGGGAAGTCCAGACTTTCAATAGTCTTTTTCTCTGGGTCGTGAGAAACATAACCCAGATAATACACTTGTATATTATCTAAATTTCCTCTAATATTTGGATATTAGAGAAAACACTAAAATATTAAAATTTTTAAATGCTAATATTATTTTAGTATTCAGAAAAGTACTTTTAATGAACATGAGAAGAAGGTAGAATGTAAGAGAATGACTCCAGCTGACACATTTCATCTTGATAATCATATATAAATATATGTATGTGGAGACTATAGATTATATACATAAGGACTTTTAGGCAACTTCTGGGGGAATCACTGTTTTCTCCACCCAGGTTTTCTTCCTGAAACACTCTCCCTTAAGGGATAAAAAAAACAAAGCAATACCCCAATTTAAAATACCCTACATGTAGAGGACATGTCATTGAAGACACAATATCCATTTGGTTAGCTATTGTTTGTTTCCCTGGCTCCTAAAACAAATACCCTCTAACAAGAATTTATCGGCTCACAGCTTCAAAGTCTTGCTTCCTCCCAGGGTGGGTATCATCCGACTGGCCAGCAATCATTGGGGTTTCTTGGCTTTTCTGTCACATGGCAATGCACATGGTGGCGTCTTCTTACTATTCTGGATTCTGTTGACGTCTGGCCTCTTACTTCGCCCATGGCTTCCTCTCTCCATGTCCAATTTCCTTTGCTTATAAGGACTTCAGCCATATTGGATTAACAACTACCCTCATTTAGTTTGGGCACCTAAACTAATATCATCTTCAAAGGTCCTATTGACAAATGGGTTCACTCCCACAAGGACCAGGGCCTGGGACCTGAACATGCCTTTTGTAGGGGGCAAGATTCAGTCCCCTAAATCCATTTCATTTCAGAGCCTTCATTTCAGAATGGTACCTGGTCAAAGATTTTTCTTGAATTGATTCTTTCCTTGAGTCAACAAACTTCTTGGTACAAGTTACTGACCTTGGCACTGTGAGGAACAGAAAGATGAATAAACCACAGTGGTTACATAGTAGGCAAGGTCAAGACAAGTATATCAAAAAGTAAATATCAGCCAACATGTGTTCAAAAGAAATGGGCAAAGTACCCCTTTCCCTGTGGGCTCATCAAAGAAGACTTCAAGGTGTGGTGCCATTTGAACTGAGTCTTGAACAACAGGCAGGCTTTGGAAAGGCAGAGAGACAGTGGGGCAAACCAGTCATGCAAAATCAATGAAAGTGAGGGCTTGGGGGTTGAGGCAAGTGAAGCAGTTTGGCTAGAATGTAAGGTATATGACAGAGAGGCAGTGGTGGGGAGGGGGTTGAAGCCAATGATAATTTATGCCCAGGCCATGCCATAGAGTTAAACAGTGGGGGCAATCAGAGCAATGGAGTGGTCAAAAAGAGCCAGGAGGTGGGGGCAATGGTCAGACCATTGCAGTGTTTTAGTGAACAGAAACAAGTGTGTCAACTAGGGTGGGAATGGAAAGAGACATAGAGACAAACAACTGGCAGTTCACTGATTGAGGGAAAGTTGGGGAGGACAAATGCTGAAGTTTGGCTCCTGAGTGACGGACTGGCAAAAGAACAGAAATAGGGGAGTCAAGATGGGATCAGGTTTAGGGAAAATGACAAGTTCATCATTAGAAAATCCAAGAAGGCTCAGCAGCCTTCTAAAAGACAGCATGGTATAATGCAGAATCTAGGCTGGTGCAATTACAGGCTCACCAGGAGATAATCCAGTTCATTTCCTTCTCCCCAGGCAGTTCCACACCACAGCTTCCCCAGACAGCTGAGCCAGACAGATATCTAGAAAAGAAGATTCTCCTGCCCCCATTTCAATAGCTTGCACTCAATGGAGAATTTCTTATTTGTGGATAACCTAAATCATCATGCCCAATCTATGTTCCATTCCTATTAAGAGGATATACACTGAGCACATAACCTCCATCCTCACCCTGTGATTCCTTATAAAAAATGCCCATTCTTTGGCTAGTCAGTATCCCAGCTTTTACATCCTGTTGATAGAGGTTTGACCTATATGCTATATAAAGATTTATAAGCAGTTACCTAATTATTTAGCCAGTGATGCAAAATGTTCTTAAGCTAGTTTATATTGCCAATCAAATATTTAATGTTATAAACCAATATGCAATATATAACTTTTAAATTATGCAGTCCATATATGTTTTCATTAGGGAAGAACATTTTATTAGCATATTTATGATATCATCTCTAGACGTAATGTGGCTTAATTCTATTAATAACAACTAATTTAAAGTCAACTTTTTTTATTACAGTTTTTCATTTAGTTCTTTCCTGCACTGCAAATAAGGGTAGCTGTGGCTGTCATTCAGTTGGTTCTTAGCTAACTTTGTTCTTTTTAGTGCTGTCATGAGCTACTTGGTAGTGGAAGTTGATTAAAATCCCTTCTGTAGCCCCTTGACTATGGTCATAACTCAGCTTCTCAGAACTTTGTGCAGATATTTATCCTCAAATGAAGCTGTTAGCTCATTCTAATTCCCCACAGAACCATTTTGAAGGCAATTCAAACTGGGTGGTCAGCAGCCTCACCCATAATGACCCATGTCATCTCCACAGCATCCTCCCTGGACCTGACACAGTCCTATCATTGGCCTCTTAGGCCCCAAGAACATGGAACGCCTTCCCTTGGTATTTGGTTCCAAGTTCTCGATTTCTCAATTGTGTTTTCACCATTCAGATGCAAAGCTGCCAGGTCTGGATATCAGAGACCATCTCAGCTTTGGTACTCATGGAAAGGATGCAAAGGTGCTGTGTCCAATAAGGCAAATATCAGAAGGTTAGAGTGTGGTATAGGACAGCTGTTGGCAGGAAAGATCTGAGAAAGAAGGAAGAGGGAATGGAGAAGAAATGTACTGTAGCACATCTGGATTGTGAGTTCTGTGGAATAAGGGTTCCAAAGCACCCTAAATATGCCAGTAAATGTTTGCTGCTTGACTGAAAGCAAAATTAACAGAAGGATAGGAGTCCTCTCTGCTCATCTACAACCAACCACACCCAGACCTTGGGTGTTGCAGTCGTCACCAAATATTTTCAGTTAGAGGGAAAAGCCAGCTTGTTTCAGAGTTAAGCCAGAGTATGTCAATTACAGAAAAACTGTACTTTAATTTAGGCCTGGTTCCAGCTAGGGAAGATATGGAACATCCACCCCTTCACCCCACCCCACCCCAAAAAAGCAGTAGGCATGGGTGACATCACAGCATGGCCTTAAGAGAGAAACAAGAGTTTTTCCCTCACATAGTATGTTATTTTAAGGGAATTTAGTCAAAGAAATGGTAAAGCAGGAAGGTCAAGTGATCTTGAAAAATTAAATTATTTCTAATTCATCTACTGCTTTTTAATTTTTAAATTAAAGTGTTTTCACTGGATCTATGCTCTTTACTAAGAGAACAGCACACGGGCTTGTAAATGAAATGGGAATAGGACTCTGTTAAATGAATTTTCAGATCTCAGATGAAGGCAGAGAGGGCTTATTCCATGTATATACATAACCATAAAATTGTTGAATGGAACTGAAAAGGCTAATAAAAATGCCATCATTATTCAGGTACTGTCTCTCAAAAATATATTTCTAAGGGATTTTGCTATTTCTTCATAGCACTCAGTGTGTAACTCTATTAAAGTGCTTAATAAACAGTATTATGTTTATTTCTTCAGATATTTTTTTCCCTTCACCAGAATGTGAGCTCCAGAAGGTCTGAAAGCAGTTTTCTAAATTCATGTTTGTGTTCCCAGTGCCTAGCACATTGCTTGCCTTAGGGGTATGAATAGGCTACTCAATGTTTGATTGAATGGATGGATAAATGAATGGATGAAGTAGCTAAAGAGCACGAATACCCAAGCAAAGATCATTGTATAGCTGTTCTGGCCTTTAATAGACTTATGTCCCTGCAACTTATACATGTCCTTGAGTTTCTGAGGAAGGCCTAACAGATGAAATCTCTTGAGTCCTATGTTTCCATTCACATTTGATCCTTTTTCACACTTTTAGCAAAACATGACATGGAGATCCTTAGAATGGCCATCTTGACTTTGCCATTGATTCACTGACTTCATCTCTTAAGGGGAGCCTCTCTTTACAAACCCACACACACACACACAAGACTTTGTCTTGTTGTCCATTGTATCCTGAGCCCCTACCATCTGAAAGTCCTAAAACTTTGACACGTGAGAAAAGGAATTGAAGACTTCTCCATCTACTGTCAAACCAACCTATCTTCCAAAATGCTGTGGGAAAAAAATAAGACAGGAATTAAAAGCTATACTAAAACTCTGCATAAGATTAATGAGCAGTTCACCAGCATCAGCAAGAAAAGTATCTGGAATCTGAAGCTTTGTAAACACCATTGTGGGTGACTCTTACACCTTTGTCGTTTAGTCTTGGAGTGACAGTGATAACAGCTGACCTGTCTTCTTCATGGCTATTTTGGGGAGTGGAAGAAAAGGTCTGTCGTCTAACCCTGCACACATACATGCACGTGCATACCCCTCCTATCTAAGTCAACAATATTTCTACTTAGAAATAGTTAACGACTATCTTACAAAGAAAAAGAATGTCCTGGGAACTCTGGATCCTGAAAAGGGAACATTAATGGTCCTGTACATTTTGGGGAGGAAAGCACATTATTTTAATGAATGTTTCTCATAAAATAATGGAATAAAGATGTCTCCATAATAGAATTATAAGTTATGACACAAATTACACCCTCTCCCCTTTTTTCCCATTTACCTTTAATCAAGCTACCCTGGGAAGATGAAAGAGTGAAGAGAATCAGCTTGAACTTGAAAGAGATAAGATTTATACTTGAGTAATTGACCCAATCCATTCATTGTTACCATTCTTTTGGGGGGAGGAGGTGGGGATTTCTGGAAACTTATATTTCATATTTAGAAACCACCAGCATCTGAAACACCGGGACATTTTCTCAAGTACATGTGAAAATACATTACCACTGTTATTTGAATTTTTAAAACAGAATAACTTGTACCAGAATTAGAATTGCTGACCACAATGCTTGAAAAAAATTTTCTGTCCATAGGGCAGATCACTGAAGTCTTTTATTATGATTGCCTTATTGTACAAAAAAAAAGGTTGTTTTTTTTTTTAATGAAGGTTGTTTTGTGGAAAAATCCTGATGATTCTTAGAGACATTACTGCTCTGGTACAGGAGAATGTCATTACTGCTCTGATACAGGAGAATGTCATTATTCCTTTTGCATTTGCTTTTGGTTAGAACTTGGCAAAAATCAAACATAGTAAAATTAATAATAATAATACCAAAAATTCTTGAGATTGAAACTTATACCTCTCAAGGTTTATAATTATTTCCTCTCAGTAAATTGTGGATTTCTGTGTCCTAGGAAAAGGCATTGCCAAAAATAAAGTGCAAGACTGATGGGCCTTCACTTTTTCCTAAGCAAACAACAATTTGGAGAGTTGACCATAAAGACATTGACCGCACATCCATTAAAATTCCTTTGACTCACTTTACTCGGTCAAGCTTAAACACTAACAAGAGGAAGCTGCTGACTCTTCTGGGACTCTCTGAACCCAGAACCCTAATCCAGCATGTCACTTATTTCAGACAAATCTAAATAGAGATTTTGACCAATCCTTTCCACCCCCTAGAAGTCAAGGAAACAGTTCTACTTCTAAAATTAATCTAACG
>PVKH010012052.1:0-17459 GCA_004027955.1 Chaetophractus vellerosus | reverse complement strand
GAAAGATGGACATGAAGGCGAATGAGATTATCTTTAAGAATTATGTTATGAGCATGCAGAGGTTTTACTTTGGACCACTGCTTTGTGGAAAATCGAGAGATAAGTAAGTGTTGCATTTTATCAAAATATAAATTCCTGGTTTGGGGTGATGAGTAGTACAGGTGGCGTTCGTATGTGGAATTAGTATGCTGCCTCAGTTACCCTGAAGCACAGTTCAGGAGCGGTGGGTTCTGGTCCCTTCTCAGGGAGACAGTGGTCTACAAGTCCCCTGTGCCATCTCCAGAACTCAATGATAGGGGAGTGGGTATAGCTCAGTAGTGTGAGCACCTGCTTCCCAGATATGAGGTCCCAGGTTCAATCTCCAGTACCTCCTCAAAACAAAACAAAACAAAAAGTCTATGATAATGTTGGCAACAAAAATAAGAGCAAACACTTATTTCTCATTGTGAGTCACCCCAGACTTGTGAGTCCAGAGCTCCCTGTAGCCACGAAGCTGGGCTGCCTTGTAGAAACCAATGTGAATGTGTGTGTGTGCCGGGGGTGGGGGGTGTATGCCTGGGATGTTCAAGTGCATCCAGTACCTGCCCTTTCATCCTTCCTGCCTGCATATACCATGGAATTTAGAAACATGAACTTGAGAGTCTCACAAATCTAAGTCAAATCTCACAGCCATAAGATCCTGAGCAAGTTTATTTGTTTGTTCATTCATTTATTTTTTCACTCATCCACTCAATAATCACTTATTAGGGAAGAGAAACAAGTTCCACTGTGGCTGAAATGTAGTGAGAAACAGGAAGATCAGCCCACAGTGGTGGTGGAGAGAGAGGGCAGGAGCAGGCATGTGAGGCAAGGGCTGCCTGCTAGCCTGCAGGTCCAGGCTGGGAAGGTCAATTTCAGGCAATGCCCACAAGACAGAGGCGTGTCAGCCCAGGGTGGCCAGGCTGGGTGTCTGCAAGGAAAAGCAGACGTGTTCTGGGCAGTGCTGGACTTAGCCAGAATGTGGGGCCAGACAACACTGGTCCAGGAGTGGTGTGGGTTACAATGGCCTGGAAACAAGATCCAGGTATTCATTTTCTATCTTTTCAACTTTGCTGAGCCTCAGTATCCTCATCTGCAAAATGGGAAAATAGTAGCACTCACCTCCCAGACTTGTAAGGACTAAACTGGATAATACGTGGTGGTTTTCAGCTACAGGTAAAGGCCATGTCTTTGGCAGTTACGCAGAAAGTTCTCCATCTCACTGGCTCTAATTCAGTCTCTGTCGTTTTCTTGCCTTCCTTCATCCATCACAGCTTTTCAGACTGTTTCTGGGCACCAAAGAGTACTACAGTGCCATTGATTTCCCAACCTGTGCTATGATCCCTGATGATGCGTGCCATTGTGTGCATTCCTGTGTCATCCCCTGTGCTACTTTTCCATTCAGTTAACTAAGGCTTTAATATCTGCAGCTGTCCAAAGAGCTTTGGGGATACTATCTCAACTAAATAACCATGCTAAGAGGTATTATCATCCCCACCTTAGAGATGAGGAAACCAAGGCTTCAAGGGGTTAAGTCACAGTGTAGAGTTCTCAGGTGCAAGTCTACACAATGGCAAAGCTTGTGTTCCTAGATACTGTACTACACGTCAATATAACCACGCTGTCCTTTTGAATTGCCTTGTGCTCTGCAATCTCCTTTCTCCACCAGAATTCTCACCCAGTTCTCACAACCACATTCCCATTTTTGCTCATTTCCAGGTACAAGTCATCCATTTTCCCAGGTAACATGGAGACGCTGACGATCCTGAATAATTCCCCAATGCTTGTGGAGGTGTACTTCTGTTTTCAGAATGATGTCAAAGCAACCACCTACTTCCTGGAGCCCACCACGATGGTTCTGAAACCCAATGAGAAGCAGGTACAGATAAACCTAAATAAGCCCACCAAGGCAAGGCCTTCTTGGGAAATTTGGGGCTTGGGCATCCTCTATGTAAATCTACTTTCTTTTGACTCTTCCATTAGATGCTAAATGTATGGGCCTACCCTACTGCAGTTGGTACCTTTGAAGACAACATCATCTGCTGCATCAAAGAGAACCCAGAACCAGCCATCTTCAAATTAAGCTGTCAGGGGATCCGCCCGGAACTGGAACTGGACCACAGACAATTGCATTTTGACCGGCTCTTGCTGCACAGGTCAGAGCCCTGGATGATTCACCAAAAGCCAGGCCTGGAATGAATTTAGATAACATTTATTTCTGGGGTTACCAACTCATCCCGGTTTTCTCAGGACTTTCTCGATTTTTGCACTGTAAGTCCTCCATCCTGGAAAATTCCTTCAGTCCCATGGAAACCAGGATGGTTAGTATCCCTATTTAGTGCACATATTGTTAACCTAGGTTCAGTGGATGAACTTCATTGAGGTCAAGAAGCCCCCAAAAATCAACTACAAAAGTGTGTGCATATATGCATTTTTCTCAGAAGGGATAGCTTTCTCCAGATTCTTAAAAGGTTCTATTACTCTAAAAGGTTAAGATTCTTTGCTCTAGAAATTAGAGTACAAACAGAGAATGTTAGACCAAAACTAGAACTCAACATATTCATTAACTGGAATTGCATCATTGAAAGTTAATTAAATGTTTATTTCTAGGGTTTCTAGAAGAGAATTTTGTTTTAGCATGTGTGGTGATTTGGAGCTATACACCCCAGAAAAACATGTTCTTAAACTTAATCCATTCCTGTAAGTGTGAACGCATTTTAAGTAGGACCTTTCGGTACTGTTAAAGTGTGGCCCAATTTAATCAGGATGGGTCTTAATTCTATTACTGGAGTCATTTATAAGCAGAATGAAATTCAGAGAGAGAGAGAGAAAACCATGGGAAGCAAAAACCTGAAGGTCAATGGAACCCTAAAGAGAAGGGAGAGGCCAGGAGAGGCCGCCATGTGCATTTCTTGTGACAGAGGAGCCAAGGACCAAGGATCACTGGCAGCCAGCCCCAGGAAGTCTATCTTCGGGAAAAGAGTATCACCTTGATGACACCTTGATTTGGACTTTTTCCTAGCCCCCAAACAGTGAGCTAAGTTCCCATTGTTTCAGCAACTAATTATATGGTATTTGCTTAAGCAGCCAAGGAAACTAAAACAGCGTGTATCCTGAACTCCTTGCTCATCACCACTAGCCCCTATTCCCTGACAAATGCTGATTAGTGAACTTAGTAACAGTGAAAGTAACCTGAAGTGCTTTTTCTGATGTGCCGTGGAGAGGTCCATATCACAGCCAACCATGGTTACCAGGCAGGTGGTCTGCATTATAGCTCAAGTTGTGCCACTGAATCTGTGGCTTTGGGACCATCAGTTAATGTCTCCAAGTATCAGAAAAGTATTGAAAAAATGAACAGAGTCTCAGTAACATGTATGGCAACATCATTTGTAGTTGGAGTCCCAAAAAGAAGAGAATGAGGCAGAAAAAAAAATTTTTTTAAGGAATAGATGAAATATCACAGTTTCACAGAAAAAACATAAACACAGTTACAAAAATTCAACAAACCCTTCACTGAATAAATATTTTTAAAAAGCACACTGGGACATCATAGTCAAACTACTAAAAGCCAAAGATAAGAGAAAATCTTGAAAGCAGCCAGAGAAAAACAGCACCTTAAATACAGAGGGAAACGAGATGATTCATTATGGCAGGTTTCTCATTAGTAATAATGGAAGCTGCAAGACAATGGAAAGACATTTTTAATGTGCTGAAAGAAAAAATTATCAATCCAGGATACTATTTCCAACAAAAATATACTTCAAAGATGAAAGTAAAATATATTTTCCGGTAAATAAAACAGAATTCATTGTCAGCACACATGCATTACAAGCAATGCTAAAGAAAGTTCTTCAAGCTGAAAGAAAATGGCAGCAGAAAGAAATTCTGAGCTACGATAAAGAATGAAGAGCACTGGAAATGGTAAATACGTGGGTAAATATAAAATACTTTCTCTTTTTACTTCTCTTGATTTCCTCAAAAGACAATGGCCTGCTTAAAGCAAAAATGTTAATACTGTATTGTGAAATTTAAAAGGTATGTAGATGAAAAATGTAAATTATATAAACAATAGCACTTACAATGGGCAGTGGATATAAAAAGAATTAATACATTGCAAGTATTAATTTTTGTACAAAATGGTACAGTGTTAACTCGAAGACAACTCTGATTGATTCTGTTGTAATCCCCAGCATAATCACTAGAATAAAAATAATGCAAAGCAGATGTACAAACAAAAAGGATTAGATTACTAAATCAGACACACACAAGAGTTCTTACTCAGTACCAAGCTTTGCTAACACTTTAAAACAAATACAATCAAGCAAGAGTTGCAGGTGAAGAAAAGAGATACCTGAAATGTTACAGAGTATGTTCTCTGACCACAATGAAATTTTTTAAAAATTAAAGTAAAAATAATAAGATAGCTAGAAAAGCCCCCCAAGTATTTATAAATTTAGAATCATACTTCTTGGTAATCCTTCAGTCAAAGAAGAAATCAGAAGGAAAATTAGAAAAAAATTCAACTAAATAGTGAAAATACCAACATGTCAAAATCTATGGGATGCAGCTAAAGAGAAACTTATAGATTTTATAAAAAGATGAAAATTTAAAAACTCATTTGTTTCCACCTTAAGAAATTAAAAAAGATGAGTAAATTAATCCCAAAATAATTGGAAAACAATAAGGTAAAAAGGAAAAGACAAAGGGTGGAGGAGGGTGGGAGGGAGGAAGAAAAAGTGCATAATATGTGATTGCATTTATTATATGACTTCCAAGAAGAAGCAAAATTAATCTGTGATAATAGAAGTCAGGTTGCCTCAGTGGGTAGGGAGAGGGCAGAAATTGGTAGGGAAAATGCATGCAAGAAATTTATGAAAGGCATGAAATTTTGGGGTGGTGGAAATGTTCTATATCTTAGTTTTGGGTGGTGGTTACACAGGTTTGTTCCATTGTTAAAACTCATTGAACTGAACACTTAAGATCTGTGCTTTTCTTTAGTAAATAAGTTGTGAGTTTATAGAACAGCCATGCCTAAAATATAGGTTTCCCATATACCGCCCTATTGTTAACACTTTGCATTAGTGTCATACATTTGTTACAACTGATGAAAGCACATTTTTTATAATTGTGCTATTAACTATAGTTCATGGTTTAACTTAAGGTTCACTGTGTTGTGCAGTTCCATGAATTTTTTTTCTTTTACCATATGTGCAATCTCACCTTTAGCCCTTTTAATTGTATTCAGATAAATAAGTGCTGTTAATTGCATCCACAATGTTGTGCTGCCACCACCCATTATCAAAACATTTCTATCATTCCAAATAGGAATCCTGAACATTTGGGGCCTTAACTTTCCATTCCCTATCCCTGCCCCATCCCCTGGTAAGCTATATATGAGTTTGATTTTTCTGATTGTTTCAAATCAGTGAGATCATACAATATTTATCCTTTTGTGTCTGGCTTATTTCACTCAACATGATGTCTTCAAGGTTGATCCATGTTGTCATATGCAACAGGACTTCTTTCCTTTATACAGATGAATAATATCTCATTTGTGTATATACCACATTTATCCATTTATCAGTTGATGGACACTTGGGTTGCTTCCATCTTTTGGCAACTCTGAATAATGCTCTCATGAGCATCAATGTGCAAATATCTGTTAGAGTCCCTGCTTTCAGTTCTTCTGGGTATTTACCTGGAAGTGGGATTGCTGGGTCATACGGTAATTCTATACTTAATTTTGAGGAACTGCCAAAATGCTGTCTTCAATAGCACCTCCACCATTTTCCATTGCCACCAGCAATGACTGACTGTTCCTGTTTCTCTACATCCTCTCCCACACTTGTAACTTTCCATTTTTCGGTAGTAGCCATTCTAGTGGGTATAAAATGGTATCTCATTGTGGTTTTGATTTGCATTTCCTTGTTTATTTTAATTTATATAAATTATACCTCAGAACAATTTAATGACATACCACATGTGTGCACTAATAGCTAAAATTAAAAAGAGTGACAAGGCGAAATATTGGCAAGGATATGGAGCAACCAAAATTCTCATATATTGAGAATAATGAGAGTGGGGTATAAAATATCATAACACATTGGAAACATATTTGGCAATTTCTTAGAAAGTTAAACATATGACCCAGAAATTCACCTCCTAGGTATTTGCTGAGGATAAATGAAAACCTACATCCACAAAAAATATATGTACAAGAATTTTCCATTGCAGCACTATTTATAATAGCCAAAAACTGGGGGGGAAAAAACAGATATTCACCAACAGGAAGGTGGGTAAATAAATTGTAATATATGCATCCAATTGAACGCTGCACAGCAATAAAAAGGATCAGACTATTGATACACACACTAATATAAGATGAATCTAATAGACAGTATCCTGAGCAAAAGATGCAGATCCAAAAGAGGTCACTCTTTATGGTTCCACTTGAAAGTTTAGAAAAGGGAAAAATAATCTATGATGGAAAAAATTTTTAAAAAGTGGTTGCCCCTTTTGGTGGAGGGGCTGGGAAATTGACTAGGGAGGGGCACAAGAGAACTTTCTGGGGTGATGGAAATATTTTGTATCTTGTGAGGAAGTAGATTACACAAATGTATGCATTTGTCAAACTTACTGAATTGTGCACTTTATATATGTTCATTTCTCTCTATGTAAATTTTTACTCAAATAAAAAGAATTATAAACAATTGTCATTCAACTCTAGTTAATAGTCTTTTTGAACTGGTCTGGATTAGCAATTCTGAAACTATTTTCTGTAATTCTAGACTTAAGCAAATAAGTAGGTATATTGAGAATAATGAGAGCCAGGTTTCTCAGTGTTGGAGAAGGAAGTTACAAATATGTAAAGAAAAAGACTAGAATGTACTTTATGGCATTGAATTGGAATTGGAGATATCAGTATGAAGTCATAATTTTAAATATATAAGTAGATAAGGAAATGCACACACACACATATTTCAAAGTTCTGTCCTCTGAGAGGACCTGGAAACAATGCTATACCAGTAGCAATGAGCATCCTCACATCCAGATCTTGATTTCTAAATATCATTCTCCACTAAAGGAAGCAAGGTTCCTTGGTGAAAAGGAAGGGAAAGCAAAAGATGAGCCAGAAACCTTATATTGCACTATGAAGTAAAGAAGTGCTTAAAAACTCATGGAGACAGAGCAAAAAGAACACAGGCGCCAATTCAAAAGGGCTCCCACTGGCTTAAGTCTGGGGCAATTTGAGTGTCGAAATAAATAATGACTAATGGATTATAACCTATTGTATAAGATAAGAATCCATGAATCATACGGATAAAAATATTTAAATGAATAAATAAATACATGAGGGAGAAGGGAATGCTTTTCCCAGCAATTCCAACTAATAAACATGGAAAGATTGGTGGTGTTAGCTAATTAGCGGTGGAGGCTAAAACTGAGTGGGTGAAAATATGATGAGGAACAGGATATTTACACATTCTCAAAGTATCTCCCCACTAATTACTTATTAATTATGAAGGATAAACCTGGTGAACACCACCTGAACCAAGTCATCAAACTGGGACCAACACTGGGACAAACTGACCTCCCGGGTCCCTGATCCGAAGCACTGAAAAGGACATATCACCAACACCGTGGCACGCCCGTCTTGTCGTGAAGGAACATCAGGCAAGCCCTCATTAACCACCATTCTGCAAATTAACCGGCCTGTTAACTCTTCAACTCTTCAGGTTAAGGTCAAGAAACTCAAAGAAAGGCAGAGGAACTCTGCATTGGAAAATATATATATATGTCTGTAAAAGAATTTTGAATATGGACAATGGATTAGGTAATAGTATTCAATCAGTGTTACATTTTCTGGGTTTAATAAATGTTCTTGTTCTTCAGAAATATGCTCTGGAATATTTAAAGCTAAAGGGGCATGGTATCTCCGATTTACTTTCACATGGTTCAGAAACAGAGCTGAGAGGACATGAATGCAAAGCAAACGGGACAAAAATTAAACAATTGGTGAATCTGAATAAAGGGTATAGAGGATTTCTTATAGTTTTCTGAAAGTTTAAAATTTTATCATTTAATTTGTCCTAACTTGTACAAGGAAGAAAATTAAGAATCATATAAATGAGCCCAGTCCCATAAGCTAAAAGACTTAAAAAAAAAAAAAAAAAGCAGAAAAGAAGAGTTAAGGAAAATTTTAAAACACTCACACACACGCAAAAGAGGAATTGTGTGTTTAAAAAAAAAAAAAATCAGCCGAGACTGATAAGATTTCTTTTGGCCTTTCAGAAAAGACTCTAAGGTGGTTCTCCTCCGCAATATCACGCCTCTGCCCGTGGCCTGGCGGGTCACCAGCCTGGAGCACCTGGGCGATGACTTCACCCTGTCCATGATGCAGGGGACCATCCCCCCCAAGGCTGAGTATGGCCTGCAGGTGCACTTCCAGCCCTCCAAACCCATCAACATCAAGAAGGCTATCAGGCTGGAGGTGAGGCTTCCCACATCCAAACGCTCAGTGCTCAAAACGTATACACATTGGGTTCCCGGGCACACAGTCCCCCAACATACATGCACACTGAGCCAGGTCTCCCCGTTACACGCTCCCATCTCCTCCTCCTTTAAGACACCCAGGCCACCATATCTTGTTCTGCACAAGACTGTAAGCTCCATAAAGGGAGGGACTGTGTCTGTATCGCTCACGGCTGATTTCCCAGTGCCAAGAACAGAATCACTCAATGAATGTAGAATGAATGGATAAATGATGTTACTATACCTAGGTAAACACAAGATTCCTGATTTCACACCCCCAAACATTGTCCCTCCCAGACTTTCCTATCTCTGTAAACATCACCACTCTCCACCCAGTTGCTCCCAACCGAATCATCCTTGATCCCCCCCTTTCCTCACTGCCTCCCCTCCAGGCCAATGCCTCCAAAAGGTCATATCAATTCTGCCTCCCATATGGACCTCCTACCCTAACAGGTTTCCCTTGTCCCACTCTCCACCAGCGTCCTAAAGGATCTTTAAACTGTCCATCTTATCGGTTTACTCTCCTTCCTAAAACACTTTGTTGGCTTCCCATTGTAGTGAAAATAAAGCCCAGAGTCCCACTTGCCACTGAGGCCCTGCCTGCCTCACCCTCACTCACTGGTTCCCATCACGCTGTCTGTCAGCTCTTTCCCATCTTGGGCCCCTGCCAGGAATGCCATCCCTAGGCTCTGTGGGGTGCTGACTCCCACTTTAGGGTCTGCTAAACATCAAGGGTCCAGCTGGAGCTTCCCCAACTATCCCCTCTAGAGAGTCCCCTGTGAGGTGCACTCACCTGCCCTCTTTTCTAGCCTCCACAGCACCTACCCTTTCTGACATTATCCTGTTCCTTCCTTTACTCAGGTCATTATCCTGACCTCCACAAGGGCCCGGTCTCACCTGACTTGTTCACCATCCATCTTAGTTTCCTAGGGCTGCTGTCACAAATTACTGCAAACTGGGTGGCTTAAAAGAGAAATTACTGTCTCACAGTTCTGGAAGCCAGAAGTGAAAAATCAAGGGGTTGGCAGAGCCACAATCCCTCCAAAGGCTGTAGGGGAGAATTCATTCCTTGCCTGGTGGCTCCGGGCATTTGTTGGCTTGTAGCTGCATCACTCCAGTCTCTGCCTCTGTCTTCACATGGTCTTCTTCTACTTTGGGGGCCACCATTCAACCCACTCCACCATCAGATCAAATTTTATATTACCAGTCTCTGCACAGACACAGATTTGTAATGGTAGACCAAAGTCACATCACTGATGTAGGGTCCTGGGATCCCCTGGCTGTGTCAGCTTTATCCTTTAGTTGGTGGATCATGGGGAGGTTCAGGGATTCCCATGGTAGGGGTAGGAGAGAGGAGGCCAGCAGCAAGGGGCCACTTAAAGAGGTCATTGTGATAGCTGTTTACCGACTGATATGGAAACATTCCCACGTGCCCCAGCCAAGCAAGGAGCACCGTGATTAGGGCTCAGCACCCTCCCCCACCTTTTCTTTCAACATCTACTCAAGGAAATGCTTTCCTTTGCAAAGTTCTCCAGTGAACTTGTTTTATTTTATTTCTATACCTCTTAAATTGTCCTTCCTATTTTCCTCAACTACAAAATTTAATCTTATCCCCTCTTCCCCCTCCCAACCATTTGAGAAGCAGAGAAAATAGGATACCCTGAGTATTTGGTATCTATCAGAAGTAGGATACTTTATAAATTCAGGAGTGGACAAACCAAGTTCATTGTTCTGTTTTCCTCTTGCTGCCAACTCCTCCTCTTGCCATCTCTATCAGAGGGCAGGCAGCAAAAGAAGGACAGTAAAACTCAAGTTGATCAAATTTGCTCTATGAAACATTGTCAAAATGTTTGATGAAAGAAACAATGGTAATCCTGAATTAAAACTTGAGTTTGGGAAAAGCTACAAATTTCCCCTTGGTACCCAAAACACATAAGGGGGAGCTGCTTAGTTTCTCAACTTCAGGTTCAGCAGCAAGGCAGGTGGTCTCTCCAAAGACCAGGAGAACCATCCCACCAGTCAATGGCTCTTTCCCTTAACAGATACTTTCTTACCCCCTAATTAATCTCAAGAGTCCACGATTGGGTCAGGCTGGCAGCTGACACCAGTTTAGGTATTCCCCAGGACAGGGAGGATGACAACAGAGGGGACAGTGAGTAACTGGAGGCCGTGGATCTTGCTTTTACTGAAGAATTTTTCTCACTGTGGCAGGTTTTAGATGCAGAAAATCTTGCTGGTGTTGTTCAGATTGAAAACATCATGATCTTTGCAGAGTCGTACGACATTGCCTTGGATATCACCTTCCCCAAAGGTTTGTTGACCCCTTCAAGGAAAGGGTGTTTTTTTCCACACGTTTGAAGTTGTGCCTCCTTGTGTGGAATATTTCTGTGTAGATGAAGGCTGGTGTGTGGTTGGTATTGTGGCAGTGGAAGGCAGGGGACGTTCTGTAAAGGGTAATACAAGGCCCAGAGTGATGTTAGCAACATTACAATAAATTTTAACTTCTCCAGTTGCAGATGGCAAGGGGTGGTCATAAATATAAAATTTTCAGGGCTATTCTCTGAGCTGGCATTTGAGAGTGAGCGCCTCTCTTCCTATTGGTATTAGTTTTCTGTTGCTGCTGTAACAAATCACCACAACCTTAGGGACTTCAAACAGCACAAATTCATTATCTTACACTTCCTGCAGTCAGACATCTGAAATGGGGCTCACTGGGCTAAAATCAAGGTGTCGGCGGGGCTGCGCTCCTTTCTGGAGGCTCTAGAGGGGAATCCATTCCCTTGCTTCTGACAACTTCCAGAGCTACCCACTTGCCTGTGTCCATGGCCCTCTCCTCCATCTTCAAAGCTAGAAACGTCAGACCTGAGTCCTTTCTCACACTGCCATCTCTCTGGGCCTCCCACTTTGGCTTCCTCCTTCCACTTTTAAGGACCCTTGTGATTACATTGGACCCACCCAGATAATCCAAGAGCATCTCCTTATTTTAAGGTCAGCAGGTTAGCAACCTAAATTTCATTTGATGTCTTAATTCCCTTATGCCATATAAGGAACAAAATCACAGATTTGGGGGATTAGGACATGGCTATCTCGGGGGAGGGAGTGGGAAGAGGGGCATTTTTCTGCCTACGACTTTGCCCTGAGATCCAGGTTAGATTTTTCCCTTTAGCATGTACTTCTCTATGTTCCCTGCGTCCCCTGATACAACGCACTCTCAGCGAGAGTCATTGACTATTAGAGCTACATGTTTGCTTAGATGTCATTACTTTAGGTACAAAGATATATATTGCAGCATTATTTATAATAATCAAAAGTTAGAAATAACTTTAATGTCTAAAAACAGTGCAATATATTGTAAGAATAAATTGTAACTTATGGAACAGCCATGGGGTGGAATATTATGCAGCTAAGATCACATTTATGAGGAGATTTTAATTACGTGGGAAAATGCTTTTAATGTAATACTAAATAAAACAATACTAATTTATATGTAATATCCCAACTCTGTAAATTATAAACTTTATACAAAAATAGAAAAAATACTGGAAGAATTTTAGCTGGGAAGAGCCATGAAAGGACATCGGTGCAAAGATGGAAAGCCAGAGGAAGTTGCCCCGTTGAAGTGGGCAGTGGAGCAGAGTCTGTCATTTGTTTGCCCAAATTCAATCACAAGAGGCTTTTCTAGCCACAGTGTTTTCAGAAAATTCTCCCGAATTGTCACCATGGATTTTCCCCGTCATGTCTAGTGAGAGAGTTCAATGTTTGTTCCCCTGTTTCTTACTTCCGGGCCCACTCACTCCTTCCCACCATGGGCCCTGGCCTCTGCAGGAGCTGAAGGAGGCCTCGATTTTGGGATCTTAAAGGTCTTGGAGGAGGTGAAGCAGCCCCTGCAACTGAAGAACCGCGGGAAATATGAGATCATGTTCAGGTAACCCCAATCCTATCGGGCACGTGACTGGCTCTATCCACTCATGAGAATACTGTTGTCTAGGAGATAAAAATCCAAACAAGGAAATCTAAGAACCAACTCTGCTTTTGCCTCCCTTGGTTTCAAATGAATGGACTGCCAACTGCTAAGAGGTTAGAGATGTTCACTCTGCACTTTTACAGAGACCCTTAAGGGCCTCCTAGATGAACCTAAGCACAGGCACCATACTTGCAACAATTGAACACTCAGGTCTCCTAGAATGTGGGGATGTCATCTGAATCTCCAAGGCACCTCTAGGTGTCCTGCCTCAGTGGCAGTTCCTTGGTCTACTCTGGTCCCTCTGCCTTTCTCAGGACTCAGCTTTTCTCTGTGGCTTCTCACCTTGCCCCCATTGGGCCATGGCCTCCCTCTCCTGGCATCTCTGTTGCATGGCTTCTGCCCACCCACCACCCACCCACTTTATGCATCACTCCTCCTTCTGTGTGTATGGACTTCAGACTCAGAGAATCAAATTAATTTAGCTAGCTCGTCCTTATCCAGCATCAACTGTCCCTGTTGGACAGAGCTCTTCTGCATGAACACCTCTTCACCACAGGCTAGCCTAGAGCACCAATCTCTGGCCTGGTCAATCCTGGCTAAGGTGGGTGGTCACAGAATACAAAGCGCAGTGGCTACTGTTATGTATGGTCATTAAACAGGGCCAGAGGCATGGCAGGCACTTAATGGTTTAGTCTCCTCTCCAGCATCTTGGCTTCCCGGGATGACATAAACTGACTTTTTATTCCTGTCCCTCAGCTTTTCTGTGGACTCCTTAGGATCTTCAATAACCAATGTAAATTCCAATATCTTAGTCCAACCCAAGAAGGGCTCACTGACCACAACAGAAAAGCCCACAAATGTCCAAGTGTTCTTTCGTGCAAAAAAGGAAGTGAAGATTGAGCACCAACCCGTCCTGCGTTGTCAAGTAAGAGAATTCAAAGGGAGGGATGAGTTGGTGACTGGATTGTAGGATTCCTGTGAAAAGAAGGGTACATGGTCTAATCCACACTCTGGGGGAAGGAAGGAGAGCTGGCCCAGATGGCATCCAGATAAGATACCAGGGTTTGGTCCCAACTACTAGGCATGGGTGGATCAGGTGGGGATGTACAGAGTCATCAGAAATAGAGAGGGCCAGAGAAGAAATGTGCCCCCAGGTCTTTGGGGGAGTACCAGTTTAGTCATCAAGTACTAAAGGTGAGTGGGGAACTAAAACAGGAGACAAAGTTGGTCCATGTTGATCCAAGTCAGGCACATAGTAAGCTCTATGTAAATGTTTGCTATTAGTATTGTTTTTTCATAACATCTTTATCTGGCTTTGGTATTAGGGTGATGTTGGCTTCATAGAATGATTTTGGTAGTGTTCCCTCTTGTTCTGTTTTTTAGAAGAGTTTGAGCAAGATTGGTATTAAATCTTCTTTGAATAATTGGTAGAATTCACCTGTGAAACCATCTGGTCCTAGGCTTTTCATTTTGGAGAGATTTTTGATGACTCTCGATCTCTTTACTTGTGATTGGTTTGTTGAAGTCTTTTATTTATTCTAGGGTCAGTGTAGGTTGTTTGTGTGTTTCTAGTAATTTTTCCATTTCTTCTATGTTGTCTAGTTTGTTGGGGTACAGTTGTTCATATGATCTCTCTTATTTCTGTGGGGTCAGTAGTAATGTCCACCCTCTCGTTTCTGACTTTATTTATTTACATCTTTTTTTTCCTTTGTCAGTCTAGCTAAGGGTTTGTCGATTTTGTTGATTTTCTTGAAGAACTAACTTTTGGTTTTGTTGATTCTCTTTATTGTTTTTTTTGTTTTTGATTTCATTTATTTCTGCTCTAATTTTTAATATTTCTTTACTTCGGCTTATTTTGGGATTAGTTTGCTATTCTTTTTGTAGTTCCTCCAAGTGTGCAGTTAGGTCTTTGATTTTTGCTCTTTCTTCTTTTTTAATGTAAGCATTGAGGGCTATAAATTTCCTTCTCAGCACTACCTGCACTGTATCCCATAGGTTTTGTGTTTTTTTGTTTTTTTTAAAGATTTATTTTATGGGGCCGGCTGTAGTCCAATCGGTAGGGCACCAGTTTACCACATAGGAGCCAGGGGCCTCCTCGAGCGGGCAGACCACCTTGAGAAGGCAAGCCACCACGGGCAGGGCAACCCCCCGCAAGCAGGGCAAGCCGCCGCGAGCAGACAGGCGGCCGCACGGTGAGCTGACTTGGTGGGTCGCTGTAGTGGGGGGGAGACAAGCAGACACAGAAGAACGCAAAAATGAACACAGCAAGAACAAGCAGAAAAGGAGGGGATATGTAATAAATAAAAAATAAATCTTTAAAAAAAAGATTTATTTTATTTTTATGTCTTCCCCCATTCCCCCGTTGTTTGCACTCGCTGTGTCTGTTTGTTGTGTGCTCATCCTCCTTTTAGGAGGCACTGGGAACTGAACCAGGTGGGAGGGAGGCACCTAATCACTTGAGCCACCTCCGCTCCCTGCTTTGTTGTATTTCTCATTATATTTTCCTCCTTGTGTCTCTTGTCATGTCATCTTGTTACGTCAGCTCGCTGCACCAGCCTGTCATGTCAGCTTGCTGTCTTGCTCATCTTCTTTAGGAGGCACCAGGAACCGATCCCAGGCCTCCCATATGGTAGGCAGGAGCTCAATCACTTGAGCTACATCCACTTTCCATCCTATAGGTTTTGATATGTTGTGTTTTCATTTTCATGCATCTCAAGAAATTTACTGATTTCTTTTGCAATTTCTTCTTTGACCCCCTGATTAAGAGTGTGTTGTTTAACCTCCATGTACTTGTGAATTTTCTCTTTTTCTACCTGTTATTGATTTCTAACTTCATTCCATTATGTTAAGAGAAAGTGCTTTGTATAATTTCAGTCTTTGTAAATTTATTGAGACCTGTCTTGTGACCCAACATATGGTCTATTCTGGAGAAAGATCTGTGAGCACTTGAGAAGAATGCATATCCTGCTATATAATGTAGTATATATGTCTGTTAGAACTAGTTCATTTATCATATTATTCAAGCTCTCTGTTTCCTTATTGATCCTCTGTACCAATGTTCTATCCAATGATGAGAGATGTGTATTGAATTCTCCATCTATTATTATAGAGAAGTCTGTTTCTCCCTTCAGTTTTGCCAGTGTGTGCATCATGTATCTTGGGGCACTCGGGTTAGGTACATAAATATTCATTATTGTTATTTATTCTTGGTGAGTTGCCCCTTTATTAATATATAATGACCTTCTTCATTTCTTATAACAGTTTTGCATTTAAAATCTATTTTGTCTGATATTACTGTAGCTACTCCAGCTCTTTCTTGGTCACTATTTGTATGGAATATTTTTTCCAACGCTTCACTTGGCCTATGTGTGACCTTGCTTCTAAGGTGAGTATCTTGTAGATGGAATATAAATAGCTTACATTTTTAATCTATTCTTCCAGTCTGTGTCTTTTGATTGGGAATTCAATCCATTAACATTCTGTTATTACTGTCGAGGCATTACTTACTTCATCTATTTTAACCTTTAGCTTTCCTATGTCATATCTTAATATTGTCTGTTTTTTCACCCTTTTAGTTACCCTTACTAATAATCTTCATTTCTACACTCTTCTTCAAGCCTCTCTCTCCTATTGTTTCCTTTCAAGCTACAGCACCCCTTTTAGTATTCCTTGTAAGTATGGTCTCTTGGTGACAAACTCTTTTCATTTCTGTTTATCTGTGGAGACTTTAAACTCACCCTCATTGTCGAAGGACAGTTTTGCCAGATAAAGAATTCTTGGCTGGCATTTTTCTTTCTTTCATTATCTTAAAAATATCATACCACTGCCTTCTTGCTTCTATGGTTTCTTATGAGAAATTGGATCAACACTTAGTCTTATTGAGTGTCCCTTGTATGTGATAACTTGATTTTCTCTTGCTGCTTTCAGAATTCTTTATCTTTGGCATTTGACATTCTGAATAATAGGTGTCTCAGAGTAAGTCTATTCAGATTTATTCTGTTTGGAGTACACTGTCCTTCTTAGATATTGATATTTATGCTTTTCATAAGGATTGGGAAATTTGGGGCCATTCTTTCCTTAGCTATGTTTTCTGTCCCTTTTCGGTTTTCTTCTCCTTCTGGGACAACCATAGCACATATATTGGTGCATTTTGCACTGTCGTTCAATTCCCTGAGACCCTGTTCCGTTTTTTCCATTCCTTTCTCTGTCTTTTCAAGTGCAGATGCTCTGTCCTCTAATTTACTTATTTGTTCCTCTGCCATTTCTAATCTGCTATTATATGCCTCTAATGTATTTTAATCTCATCCATCGTGTCTTTCATTCCCATAAGATCTTTTACTTTTCTTTGCAAGCTTTCAAATTCTTCTTTATTCTCACCCAGTGTCTTCTTAATATCCTTTATCTCTGTTTTGGTCAGCCAAAGGCGTGCCCCTTGAAAATATACCAAAGATTGGTCGGTCTTTATAAAGGGTATTTATTTGGGGTAGAAGCTTACAGTTACCAGGCCACAAAGCATAAATTTCTTCCCATACCAAAGTCCATGCCCTGGAGCAAGATGGCTGCAACGTCTCCAGGGTTCAGGCTTCTGGATTCCTTTGTTCCTGGGGCTGCGTTTCTCTCCGGGCTTAGCTTCTGTTTCCTTCATGAGTTCAGCTGAAGACTATGAGACTCTCTGCGTTGCGTCTCTCCACAAGGCCAGCTGTAGCCTATCTGGCGATCGGCTCACTCCAACATCAGAACTGCTTTTCCAAATCTCCTTCTCCAAATCTCCTCTCTGCTTCTCTCCAATCTCTGCTTCTACTTGAGACCACCCCCACCGAGGGGTGGGGCTCAACGTCTCACTGACGTGGCAATTAACGCCCTACTCATAACTTAATCATGCCCAGATGAACAGATGAGCTTACAAACATAATCTAATTTATATTTTTGGAATTCATAATTAATT
>PVKH010012051.1:0-17464 GCA_004027955.1 Chaetophractus vellerosus | reverse complement strand
CAAGTATAAATTGCTTATTCTTTTGTATTTCCAGTCATCAATCTCTAAATGAAGAAAATACAGAAAATGTATGTACTATGGACTTGCTTGTCTACACTCTATTACGGAACAATCCTTGCCTATATTTAAAGATTGCTTAGAGAATTTAAATATAAACATATGCATGTGCATAAATAATGGAGGAAAGGGAAAAAGAGGAAATGTTATGGAAATTTTTTTTCTTAAAAAATACCATTTCTTAAATGTATTGCATTTGGTGTAATCTTTCTTAAACAGGTGTTCTTTCTTTTCTACTGTCAGAATAGTGCGCTGAGAGTAAATGATGCTGTATTTATAACATTTGTGAATTTTTCTTGGTGTTTATTCCTCTTAACCACAAAGTTACTAGTGCAATGATATGTTGTCTGCTCACACTGTCCAAAAGTGGTTAAGTCTAAATGTCCAAGGAAACATAAACTTAGGATAAAGGTGGATGTTGTTGTATAAGGGCACCTGATAGATACATGCTTCAAGGGTGGCAGGGAGGGTGAAAAGAAGTGCTGCTTTTCTTCTTTTGACCTAGTTTGTTCATGCATCTTTGCGCAATTTATTCACTTCTAACATTTAAATGCATGTGTAAATCCTCTGAGGGTTAAGTAATGTCGTTACTCTATTGTGGTACGTTATTGTTATGCATATATACCAGTTTGGCCAAAAATTCCCCATTACTCCTTCTTCACTAAATAACAACAAACTGTGAGGGTTAGTTCTGCATCAGCACTTCAATTTCCTCCTGAAAAATTGGCCTTCTTTCTCTTTGGTTTGTGAGCACCCAGGCCGATATCGCCGATGCCTTGTTATATAACAAAAGGAGATAAAGGCAACTTGAGCGGTAATCTGGCTTTGCCTGCTTATTCTGGATGCCATTTTGATCTGTACAACTCAGACTACAGGCATTGTTTCCTCACAACCATAAAACTGACAGAATACGGCGACCGAATACGCCAATCTCCTGGTTCTAGCTCTTTGCCAAATCTGCTCCGAGATTTAGCCAAATATCCTCACCAGTTTACAGAACAAAATGTGTCCTTGCTCAGAAAAATTTTACTGTCCCATTCAGTCTCATTTGCTTTTAAACCTATATACAAATTACGACTGCACGTTAAAGACTGCTGGGTTCCCAGTTGCTTGCTTATTGGAAGGGCATCAGCCCACCGGCATCCCAGGTAGTTCCCGGAGGAGGGTTACAAATCTGGTCAGAGTCAATTCTGTGTCCTAATCCTTCATATGAATTGCAGATCTCTCAAACAGGTGCTGGGACCAAAGACGGCGACCAGCTTTAACTCCAGCAGCCTTTTTCATGAGATCATAATACACATTTTAGAAATGTTTGACTAGCATTTTGAGATTCTCTGACTTGACAAATGTCAAATAAGTGGGGAAAGTAACTGAGTGGCTTACGCATCGATCTGTCATCAATGGAGCTGCAGATCAGATGGCAACACGAGCGGTAGTAGTGCAGCTCTTTCCCTCCTCTGCTCAACGCATCAAATGAAGCGCCCATTTGCTGACTAGAAATTCACAGTTGAGGTCGACTGGTGATGCAGTGCAAAGAAGCCTGTTCTGTTCCTCTGCTCACGAAGAAACCATGCCAACCTTCACCTTTAAATAGCTACATATTTAATTACGCAATATTTGGAAATAAAGTTCAGTCACAGTTCACTAATAAGTTTCACCCCACCCCACCCCCAAAGGAAAAAAAATTAACAATAAGTAACTTTCACAAAAAGACAACTCAGTGCCAGGCTGCAATGTGAAACAAAGCACGTGTGTGAGACAAAAATATAAGAAGTTAAACTAGATTACAACCAAAAAATACGCTGAATTTTTAAGGGTTTTTTTTTTCTTCCTATTTCACAGTAAAACCTCAGGAAATTATGGATTAACTTAAGCAAATGGAACAAAAACTGAACGCAAAGAAGGTACAGTAGCTACTTTCTTGAAAACAAAACAATCTTTTCATTCCTGCCATTTGTCTGAATTCTTCCTCCGGGCAAGCTGGACAGCTGCACTAGTAGGTTTTTTAGTCATGGGTTGTAAGCCCCACCTGGCTAGATTTGTTTAGCAGACAGCTGGCAAAATTAAATAAAAAGAATGGGGACACAAAATGCTTCCAAAAAAAAAAAGCTGAGAGAATACTTTTGGATGTTTTAGCCTTTTAGAGGTTTATGATTTTCTCTCTACTTTTTACTTTCCTATATTCACATGCTGCTATATGTGAATATATCTTGTGGATATTTACTCTCACTTAAAACTACATGGCTGAGGTAAAATCCAGCATAAATGAAACCTCAAGTAAGCATGTCTTGAATGACTTTTTTTGTTGTTGTTAGAAATACCAATTTGCAGTATATAAGTCCCCAAGAGTGACATCAGTTTTAAATTAGCATTTTTTTTTTATTTCTACATTTTCTTTGCTATTTTTTAAAGCCAATAAAATAGATTTTCTTCATCTGGAATGTTCTTTCTAGCTAAAAGATAAGAAGGAATCTAAATTGTGGGAATGGCATCCTTCTGCATCTGTTTCTCTCACAAACCTATCAAATATCTAATTTTTGGCATGACTGCTAGCTCCGACAGGGGGATGACATAAACCAGCTTTGTGGTTACATGTTTCACTTTTAATCTCATGGAAACAAAAATCAGCACTGCAATGTCCTTTTACATGTGACAATTTGGGACTCCTTTCCAAAAGCCCAGGCAAAGGGGCGTTAACCTGGTTAAGCTTAACACACAGCATATGCAGAAGTGTCATGCATTTTTATAGTAAAAGGCACAAGCAGACCTGCCTTTGGTGGAGCTTTGTTCCTATCTGAAGCACGAACTCAAAACAATGCGAACTGTACCCTCAGCGGCAACAAGATACCATAGAAGGACGGAAAATGTGTACAAGAATCGGGAGATTAAGAGCTCACTTAATAACCACACATCTGCATGTTCCGTTTCTTTCCGTAAATGTGGCAGGACAAGTGGAATACTTCAACCATCATGGGTTTCACTACTTAGCATGGGGAGAATCCAGGCTTTTCATTAAACACAGTAAATATAGTATGGAAGACTCAGAAAAAAAAAAACCAAAATGGTTTGGACATGATCCTGGTTGGAGGAGCTCCATGAAATAGATTCCAACTGCGTATAAATGAGCAAGGGGGAGGGGACATGCTTGTTTTAAAGAAGACAGCATGGTAGGAAAACCTTAAAGCCGATAGCCCGGCCAGCACCCATGAGATGACAATGATCCACGGCTACTCCAAGTATAAAACTACTGAGAAGGTCAAATCTATTTTCATAGCCCGTGGAAATGTACCAAATATTAAGGACTAGGCCAGGAAACAAGCTCTTTAATTTGCTTTCCAGAGCAAAAGCCTAACTTGGCCCCTCTCCACCCAGCCTATACATCTCCACGCAGTGTAGACTTTGTGGAGCCAGGCGCGATCCATTCATTGCAGAGGCCCGATTCTCCCAAAGCACTGATATCAATATCATACACTTCAAATACAAGGAAGGCCTGGGCAGACTTAATCCCCTGGGCCCAAGTAAATGGAGCATGGACTCTAGGGAGGCTATTGGCATGGAGCAAAAAGACAGCGTTACTATATATACTTTCAAGTGTTAGCAAAATGGGTCCCCATCAAAGACTAAGGAAACAGGCGTGGTGAGAAGAAGGAGCAAGGTCACTCTAGGATTCTGTCTGACCCCTAAAGACAATCCAATCTTGGCTGTCATCTGACAGTGTTCTATTTGGTTTGATAGATACAATTACATCTATCTAGCCAGATAATTACAGTACTGTGTATCTTCCATGTATTTGGTGGCTTAGCAGAATTAAAAGCTATAAAATCCTTTTGTGTGTAGTAGGGGGCTTTCCTTTTCTTCCCTAATGCAGGGAAGAAATGCACCCTCTCCCCCTGACCAAGCAAAAGAAAAGGAAAAGAATTCCTTGTATATTCTGATTCTAACTTATTTGGTAAATGTTTTATATGAATACATCAGGTCTGTCCTAGATCAACTTGCATCTCAGCCAACTTCTTTACTAAAGAAAATTGATTCTTGTTTACTTCGTTCAGTAAGGAGAATCATGATGAATTTTAATAGGATAACCCCCTACTGGTAGAAAATCTTCCTTTGGCTGTGGGAGCTTTGAAATTTGTAAATCAGAAATAAGCCTGTAGTTTAAAAAAAAAAATTTTTTTTTTAGACAAAAAGGAAAGAATTCGACAAGTTTCAAGCTCAACCTTAATAATTGCTCAACATCCATATTTTTTCCTGTTTTCCTCACCCCAATGAGCAGTACATTATTCTGATACTTTGTTAAAAGACCTTTAATTGCAAATTGACCTTCAATTTTTCACAGAATCGCCCACTACCAAGCAGTATTTTATTTCTGGATGAAAAATAATAGTGTCCCTTTCTATTTGAGCACATATAAGCATTTATGTGGGGGTGAGGGTAGGCCACTTAGTAAAATGAATATCCCTGGGAGAAAAAAAGCAGTTGCCTAAATGTTAATTCCATTCATTGCCATGTATGAGCAAAAGAGTTTATTATTTTGGATAGAGGCAAACATATTGCAATGGAAATACTGTAGTATAGAGTCCATTGATACCATCCAAGATATCATCATAATACCTGACATTTAGCAACAGAAAATGTACTGCATTACTTGTTGGATTATACTATACTACATGTTCTTGGGACAATCTTTTTTTTTTTCTTTTTAATTTCTAGAGTTCAATTCGTAATATAACAGAAGATTACTAATTTCTTCCACTACCTAGAGTTTCAAGTAATTAATTTTACTAATCCATTAAATGTATGTTTTCTATGCTCAAGGAACCAAAGAGATCTGCAGACTCTATATATTTACCCAGGGATCACTAACTGGTGGTGAAATGTAACCAGCTCTTGTGTGGAATGGAGCAATTACTGGGTGCCAGTAACACGGTGTGTAGAGGGGGAAATGAAGGCTAGCTCATCTGAAGGAAACTACAGGGGAATTTTAGATCAGCAGAATGCAATTATCCAAGTTGGAAACGTTCCAGGACACCAAAGCGAACTCTAAAGGTAGGTGAATTGAATAGCATTTCTCCTCAATTGCAGGACAAAGCAACCACATTCCCGACAAGACTAGTGCTTGTTCTATTTATTTGTCTTTACTTTGTAAATGCTGCTGGCCAAATGCTGGCTGCTGTCACAGGAAATGGTGTCAATCACTTGTTCAAATTGAGGACATTAGATCTACCAATAGGCACACAACCTTCATCCCCTTCAGATATCCAAAAAGTGGAAGACATTTTTAGACTCTGTTTCAAGATGCAATGCCATTTTTTCACCAAATCATTTTATTTCCCTACTGAGCACTCAGGAAGACTCTATTTCCCAAGCCCCTTTGCATCACTCTGGGAGGGCATGACTGAGTGCTGGCCAATGGAATGTGGGCACAATATATATTTGACTTCTGATCTGTGAATCAGACATCCAACTTGATCGCCTCTTCCTTTTCCTCACTCCCGCTCCAGCCCCTCCAAACCCCAAACCCCCCATCTTACACGCATTTTTTTCTGGAAGTGAAGGGCTCTGGAGGTGGTGGACTAAAGGAGTTTCTGCTTGGAGAAAAACTACCCAGAAGAGCCACTCAGCAACATGAAACTATGACATGAACAACAATAACAACAAAAAAATTTTTATTGTTAAGTCACCGAGACTTGGGAGTTTTTGTTAAAAGAGCTAGAGATCCTTACTTGACTAATATAAAGGCCATGACAGAAATGGGATTTTTTTACTTCTAGAGTTGAGAGAGTTGATAAGTCATTCCATAAAATGAGGATGTGGTAAGATACATACTTTCTTACATCTGGTAGGAGTGTAAGTTTTTACAATGTTCTGAGGAAAAACTTGGCAAACTATATTAAGCTGTAAGAACTTTACATATTCTTATTCTTCAGACTAGTAACTCTACTTCTAAAATCTATCCTTAAGAAAAATTCAAAATTAGTGACCAAGATGTTTGTTCCTCAGAATATGGTGTATGGTAATAAAAGTATTGTACAATATTAATGTCAACAACAGAAGGATAGTTAACTAAATATTGGTTACATCTTTATTATAAAATATTATGCAGTCATTAAAAATTGTACAATCAGTGAATATTTTAGTCATTTATTTATTCAGTAAACTAATGTTTACTGAGCACATAGTATGTGCCAGGAATTATTCTAGATGCTGGGAATACAATAATAAACAGCTCAAAAAAAGTTGCCTGTTCTTCTAATGTGTATATTTTTGTGGGTAAGACAAAAAATGTGCAATAAACAAAACAATAAATTAATTTTTAAATTAATACCAGTAACAAACTGGGAAAATGCCCCACTGAGAACTTTTAAGTAAAAGATAAAACATGCAAGAACTGCATATACAATACACACATGTTCACACTGTCAAAGAAAATTCTGTACTGGACAAAGTGAAAGAGACAAGGGTGACTTTATTCGACGTTTTATGCAATAGAGAAGAAAAAGACTAGAAGGTTATTGAGAGAGAGAGAGAGAGAGAGAGAGAGAGAGAGAGACCAGAGGCTTTCACACTAGGGAAGAGAGAGGGGGCTCAACCCTGCTGAAACAAAAAGCGGGAAAAATTTTGAGGACTTGGATGAACCAGTGGGAAAGTACTGGAGGTGGAGGTCAAGCAATGGGATATTTCCATTACATGATGCCATATCCCAATTTTTTACTGTGGAAGTAAGTGGAACATGTTCTATCTGGATTCTGTAAGGGCCAAGGTGAGGGAGGTCTGGGGCCAGCAGACAAGGAGAAGCCTGTCTAAAGTTTAGTCGCACTAAGGAGAAGTCAAGGTCATTTTGGTCAGGAACGCAAAGGGTGGGAAGATTCTTAACTTAAGCTGTTTTCTGGCCTCACGGTTCAGGTAAAATTCAACATTGTCAACAAAAACACATACGTATCCTTCAGACAGATTTAGAGAGAAAAATTCTGAAAGGGAAAATAGTAAAATTTTAGCATATGCTTGTGCAAGTTTTTCTAATTATGAGCAACCCCAAGTCTATGAAACATATAAATTAGTTGTATGGATGTGAAATACATATACAGCACTGGTGTGGAGGGATCAATTTATATAAAGTACAAATGTAATTGGGCAACCAACCAGCAGACACTTCTCAAAATGATTTTATTGTTACAAATCAACTAACACTGTGCAAAGAGATTTAAATTATTTAAAAGAAAACGCTATTTCATTATAAAAATTAAAAAAAAAAGAGGAGTGATGGGTTTGGAATAGAAACCAATTGCTAGTGCTGTTAATGGAAGTGGAAAGAAAGTAAAGAGTCTAGAACAATGATGGAGTGATGGTTCTTATGGAAGTTGGGGGTTTGATGAATGGGTTCATATTTCCCTATCCTGGAAGTAACAAAAAGTAATTTGTGAAACTGTTTCAGCCAGTGCTCTAGAGAATGCAAAAATTACTCATTAAGTGAAAGATTAAAGAATCACTAGTGGTTAGAAGGAGACACTTAAATTTTCCATTATAATTTACTGTATTTTCAGAGGCAACTTATATGCTGTGGTGGGATGGGTGAATATGTCAATTTTTCAAGTGCTCAGTATGTCCACCTCACAAGCGTCAAATGTCTACCGTATGCCATCCTGTTAACGGCAGGAGAATCCAGGGTTATTTTTGTTTTAATTTTAATACACTTCTGTTTTCTTAAAAATCTCTACAAAGGGTATGGCTTGCTTTAAAAATTAAAACAGCAATAAATATATATATATATATAATACATAAATAAAAACAAAAGTACACAAGCCCAAGTCCATTTAGGTCTCAGGAGGCCATCACCTGGCAGGTAAGCTCAGGCAGTGCCACTGGGCTCTGGCCCATGTCCCTTCAAAACACCCACATCATAAAGATGCTTGGCCCCCTGAAAGGCTGACCCCCCTCGACAAAATCCATTCACATTCATTCAGTCATCGTTTCTGATTAGAGCTCCACACCTTCAAATGAAGTCTACAGATAGCATTTCAGAAGCAGCATATTTCTAGAGAGTTGGAAAGAAGAGTTCACTCTTAATCAAACTTGAAGAAAACTCCTTGGGCATTAGGCACACATGCAGAAGGGTCTGAAATCCTGGACATATCCCACCAGAATTAACACTGTTGGCAACGGTCGGGAAGCTCTGAATCAGAGGGTTGGAAGAAATCTAAGTAAGACATCTAGTCCCTCACCCTGCCTCCAGGCATTTTCCCAGGCAGATGGGTATTTATCCTGTTCTTAAAGCTCTCCACTGATCTGAGGGAAAAAGACAAGGGTATTTATATCCATGATGTTTTCTTACCAAATGTGTAATATTTGCCACCTACACCATCTGCAGCAGCCCAGAATGTAGTAAGATTGAAAGTTAAACCCATTGATTTCAGGAAAGATAATGAAACAAAAATATTTTGCATTATATAATGTCATTTTCCTCAAAGTTTTTGATGAAGAATTCGACTTCAATAGTTTAGGGCAGAGATGAAGCATGTTTTTGGCAGTTGACAATCAATGCAATTTTCAGAATTCAGATGGGAAAAATGCAGTCATGAGTTGCTGCTGTAAGCATGGTTCTATAAAATATTAGAATGAAGCCACAGCCTTTCTCTCTGGACAGCACATTTAGCCATGCTTCATTCCATGGCTTTTAACCACAGTTTACCTGTCTCTCAAATGGGCATCTTTAGTCACAGTTTATGAGAATATGGAGAAATTATTTTTAAAATTCATGTTTCTGAGGATGGGGGAACTTCCCTTCTGCTCCTCCAATTAACGAATGTCATCATTTTTCTAAATAAATTAAACACAATTCTTTGTTTGGTGTTTGGATACAGAAATGAAATTTGAAGATGTCCTGGCCCGGACTTATAAAGAACTGCCCAATTCTCAATCACTTCACCCTCCTGTCCACATATCCCGTTTCTTTAGAATTTGGAACTTTTGTTATTTAAGATCCAGCAGGTCACTTTCCCTGGCACCCAATGTACTGATGGTACTTAACAAACCTTAGTGAATCTACTGATGCTTACCAAACCTCAGGTTTGTTACCCCAATATCCTTGTGCCTTAACTGATCTCGGCATATCAAGCATCTGTCGGGAACATGGTCAGGCCAACGAATGTGAGCTAGATCTGTACGAAACCAGAAGTTAGCAGGCCCTACTCTGTGGACAAGCCTGCAGGTCAACCATAGATAGCTCTGCCTCCAGTAGCTACCCTTTAGCTCTAGGTATTAGGTAAGTGGCTCCATCCTTAAACTCTCTTGGGGCTCAATCCATTGGAGGAAATGAGGTCTATTTCTTTATGAAACCTATTTTCCCAAAAGTTATTTACAACAGGGAGTAGGTCTGGCATTCAGAGCTTACCCTAGAATGACTTCAGCCCAACCTGTATTAAAGGAATCATGATTTCAAACATGAGTCACTGAATAGGGTGAGTTATACAGTGCTTATTCTCCCTCTTGCAGAAAGTTAGTGAAAATGAACAAACTTCATTACCATCTTAGTGTGCATAAAATGGCTAATGTTATGGCAAAACTTTTCTGCATATGTGTTATCTTTCTTTCCCAGCAAACAGGCAGGGAATTAACTGAGAATCAACAATAGTCATATAGTAGAAAGAGAATCACCTCAGTGGTCTGAAAACTAGAGTTCTAATTGTTTCATGCACTTGACACTGGTGTACAATAGTCATAAATTTCTTCATATATAATAGAAGGCATGGTTCTAGAAAATTTCTTAGGTTGTCAAAGCCAACCTGGACATGACGCAAACTGGGAGCTTCCAAGGGGGAGGATAGAGTGACCTGAGCCGGGTGACTTAGGGGCTGAGGCATTCTACACTCATTCCAATGAGATAGTAAATCCAAAGCCAGTGCTAGCCAGCATAAGTACCAAAAAGTTTTGATCAAAAGGTGAGACATGGCAGCACATTTTCTCTAGGTAAATTCAGAGAGGTGGATGGACAAAAACACTAGAATGGGGTGCAGTCCCAGTCCACTGATTAGCAGGCTCTAGGGGAAGGGGAAAGAGCAGGGCCCAGCTGACTGGGATGGAGGGCAAGCTGGCTTCTAATTCCAGGGGAGAACAATAACGTGAACAAGGTCCAAGGGACTGACACAGATCACAGTCAGCTCAGGAAATGAGTCCCACATGGAGGATGACAGGTAGATAGGCAGGATGCCTATAGCTTGTTAGGGAGCACTGTCTGCTGAGTCCCTTCTGTGTGTGCACTCTGCAAGGCACATCATAGACATCGTCTCCTTGTTGCTTATAATATCCCCCAGGTGACCATGCCGTGCACACTAGGGGGAAAAATAAGTCAGTGCAGCATTTCCCATGTTCCATGACAAAGAATTCCGTGGCTAAACATGTAGCTTGGAAACTGCCATATAAACTATCCATACCCCCTCCTCTTATTACCCTCTCAGAGAATCACAATACACATTAAAAGGTCTGAGCAGTCTTTCAACATAAGCCATTTTCACTTGTTTATTAGCACAGAATTTCCAATGAAACAACTTCCCTAGCATCCCAACAAATAAACACATGTACTTGTCCTTTCAGAAACATTTACAATCTTCTTCTCACATGGTTTTCTGGGAAGTGCACTCATTGGAAATTCCCGAGAAATGCATGTGCTGTGCAACACAAAACATTAAGCTAGTGTAAAATATGATTGTGGCCGATTCATGCCCATGGAAATGACTAATTAAGGCATTAATGAAATAGCAGCTATCAGGAGTTTAGATCAGGATACATCTAATAAGACAATAGTCTTGTGTTGCTAAAACTCTAGATTACTGGCATTATATACACCATAGATGAGGGGAATATTTGGGTTTCTAAAAAACATACAGAATGAATGAAGAATGAATGAATGAATGAATGAATGAATGAGAGAAAGTAGAAGCAAGATCATATATTCCACACCTGAAGAGTATATTTTCAATTTGGGGACCATCAATTCCTCTCAAACTCAGCCCAGTGGTGGCAGTTCTGCCAGGATGGGCCTATAATCCGAACTATGGACTCAGAGTACTTGCACTAGAAGGTGTCTTTCTCGCCACCACCAAGTCAATAACCTGCTATTGACACCATTGTCTCTAGGGGAGACAGCTGGGTGTATTTATTTGCTGGGATAGGGGAGGAGGGAAGGTGGTTTCATAGGAAATTTGGGATTTAAAATAAAGGAATTAAAAAGGCTGTTTTAATGCAGGGCTTCTCAGAGCCTTTAATGTGCTAATGTGCACTGCGATTTTCTAAGACCGGGGTAAGGGGGAGTGGACATACTAAATAGCATTCTTTAAGCTATATAATTTTCCACAAAACTCTTTGTCCATGAAGCATTTGCGGGGAGATGCTTCCAACTTCTTTAATTTTCATTGGTGTGGAAGGAACAGATGAGGCAACCTCTTTTTTTGTCTAGCACAGTCACACCTTGCAGGGCTTTAACAAATGATGCTCTTTACTAGCCTACAGGTACAAGGGAGCCATTATTTTCCCCCTTTTATAACTGTGGAAACTGAGATTCACAGGAGTTGAACGATTTGTCTTCAGTCGAACAGCCAAGCTTTGGAATTCTGGTCCCAAACCCAAAGAGCTTTCCCCGGTCCCACTGCTTCTGGCCTCTGGGCAGCTTTCACACCAAAACTGCATGGGTACCTAACCTGACATCAGGTCCACCCATGGCTCAGAAACCCACTTTGCATGGAACACTCCGAGTAAACCAAGCGGAAGCCTCACGTTTGTGAATGCAATTCCTTTGAGGCTTATGATCAGAAAACATGTGCTGTCCAATTTTTCCCACACATGCCACTTCTTAGCTGGCCTGTCGCTGGGGCCTGTGCAGTGTGGTCTGTTTGCGGCCAATAATCATATCACTATTGTAATGAGTAGCAAATCCTATGTAATTTACACATTAAAAGGAGGCTGAGATGCATGGAAAAACCCAGCCCCCATTTGTCTAATAAAATTAAAGCTCTTAGCCAAATACTAGTGCTGAAAAGAGATGTTTGGGAAGGGCTCTCCCGGGCTCTCCCGCCCCTGCCTCTGAAGAAGAGGGTAAGTGTTCTTTATTCATGATTCCGCCTCTACCTAAATCACTCCCACAATGGGACCTCTAAACCAAGGGGCCCTGTCTGGGAGCATGATTTACGCATAGCTGAGGCCAGGCGGGGCTTACAAAGGCATTATGACTAGTTATTTTCAATGACAATTGAAGGGAAAAATAAAGCAGCAAAGATGTTCTGTGGCTTGGCAGGCGAAGCACTAAACTGCCCCCGCCTCCTCCACCAATCGACATAAAAGAGGTTTTGAGCCATACCTGATACAGCAATTATTTTAAGATTTAAAAAAAAATATTTGGTATTAACTGGACATGATCACAAAACGAGTGTGAATGATATAACATTGGAGCAACCACACTGAGCTTAAGCTCTGGAATGAACCATTGGTCCCATGATAATGCAAGAAGAGGTGGCTGGCTCTTGTCTTCGATGGCTGTCCAAATTCTGATGAGTTTTCCATGGCTTTGAAACTCTGCCTTAAGACTGGGAACCAGTCATATTGATGTGAGTTGAAACAAAACAAGCCAAATATAATTGGGTTAAATCCAAAAGTCAAGAATCTACCATCATGAAGCTAGTTAGTCTATAATACCCTCTTGTGTGATGTATGAAGGGAAAATAGAAATCCTATGGAGTACTGGTGTCTAAGAATGTAAGTGGGGACATCAAGGCAATAATCTGAATAGAGATGCATGATTCTCAGGAGGAGGAAATAGAAGTAAAAAGAATCCATTTGTAATAGAAGCTGATATGTATAATATGCCTTGAGTTCCTTGGCAGGGAAGTGATATATAAAGTAAATGCTACAGCAAAATTACTTAATAAGAGCACTGGACTTCTTCCTCTCTACAATTTACAGTAGAAGCAAGGGAATATGCTTTTACACAGCCCTTACAGGAAAAGCAAGACATGGGCAAACAGAAATAAATTAAGTATCTGCCATTGATTGTCATGGATAGCACCAGCTTATTGAGCTAATACTTTATTAGTGTTCTATAGCTTGGATGATGATGGTCTTTTTATTGTTTTTGTGGTAACTCTTTATTTTAAGTATCTTATCATTATGAATTCATTTAGTATTGATTGTAATAGCACTGATCATAAAGAATTAATTTGGCATTACCATAGATGTCATATGCACTTGTATAAGAGTTAGGCTATAATTCAAAATTAATTAATATGGCAAAGTGTTATTGCTTTTACAATTTTGCAATCTTTTAAAATGTATCTAAGGTATTTTTAAGCAGGTAGGAAGCTAGCAGAAAATCTACCTGAGGCATTCTTCTTGGGTGGGAGTGGGGCAATGTCATCTGGTGACAATGGAAAATCTGTCTTTAAAAAAAAAAAAATTCTTCCTGTATTAAAAACATTTGGGATTCCAGGCTCAGAACTCAAGGTTATCAAAAGACAAACTCCTTGAGTCCTTTGAAAATGGGCATGTCTGCTGGGTGTTCCCACTTGCTTGGCATGGCTTGGGTGAGCAGCATAATTGAGAGCTTTTCTCTCTTCGATATCTTCTGTCTCTTAAAAATGATGATTTGTCCCTGTCAGCATGAAGGGCCCCCAGCAAAGGAACTCTATTTACTTATAATGATGGTGAGTTACCAGAAGGTACAATTCAGGACACACTTCCAGCAAGGAGAGATTGTTGAACGTAGGTATTAGTGGGAATCCAGGGGTTTCGGGGTTTAAATCAAATGGCACATGTCGAGAATGCCTGTCCATGGCCTTGGTTAAAAATCTGCTCCCCCTTCTGTGGCTTTTGTTCTGAACACAATTACGGTGACATTGTAACTGTAGTGGGATATCATGCTGTATACAGCTGACCTGACACGTATCTGGCCTAGGATATCATTCAAGGGCTGCTATTAAAAGACACCAGTGTCTTAAAATAATCTCCAGTGTTGAGAAAATCTTTAGGGCTTCTCATTATCCCTATTAAAACTCAAATGGAATTTAGGTCCAGTGGAATTATCCATTTATCCACCAAGGATTCATCACCAGGAAATGTAACACATAGAATTTAATATTGAAGTTGCATGGAAAGGTGAGCTCTGGAACATGGGAAACTGCCCAAAAAGCAGACCCCTGAGGAAAGCCACTGTGGTAGGCTTTAGAATCCAGGGACCATGGCAGTTATTTAGAAGTGGCATGGGGGGCAGATGTGGCTCAAATGGTTGGGCATCCACCTTCCATGTGGAGGGACCTGGGTTCGATCGACGGAACCTCCTAGTAAAAAAAAAAGAAGAAGAAGAAGAAGAAGTGGCAGAGGAGAGCATATTACTGACATGGAAATGTGAAGACAAATTTTGGCCACAGATATGGCAACATCAACCAAAGAAGGAGGCAAGAGAATAGGTAGATGGGTTAGTCCCAGTGGAGTCAGCAGAGAGGAAGGGTACTAGGAAATTCCCAAGGCCTTGGCAACAGCTGAAGACTCCCTGTTCTCAGTGGAGATGCTTCCTGAAAATGAAATTATAATTCCAAGTGGAAAGTCAGCAGCAGAAATCCATCTGGAGTGGGGAGATATACCTGATTTATCTAGTATCTAGGCAGGAAGTGCCCCTGTCAGAGCCCAGAATCAGGATACCAGGTATGGGCTAGGCAGGACAGTCAGAAACTCAAGTAGAACTGCTTGTGGAAGCCTGAAAAGAAGGGGGACCTGTTACAAAGTGAGCCTAAGGATGCCAGATATAGGGAGCCCAGTCTTAGAGTAACCTGGGATTTCTGGGCTATTGCTATAAAACTTTTCCTCAAATTCCTAAATCGGCTTTACCCAAAAGCACCTTTTATTAATTTCATTAATATTAGTAATATTAAAATTTGGGTTTCTCTTCTCAAATATACAATACATGTAGCTTTTAATAAAGGGAAGCTTCAAGGAAACTCAGACTCAGGGCCAAAGCCAATTTCAGACAGCCCCTCCTAGCTGCCATCCTTCATTCTACAGGTCCTCCTTTCTTCTAATTTCCCCTGTGCTTCTTCTGGGGCAGTCATGAAAACAGAAAGAAGCCCCACCTTTCACCATCCAAACGCTTTCTGGCACTTGTGTGGAAATGCTATTATCTTTCTTGTCTTAGGTAGGAAGTACCAAAAGTTCTTTAGCTGGTATAAACAAACAAAAGATTGTTCTACTCTTTCTGTCTGATACCAAAAAAAGGTCTGTAAAAGTCTATTCTTACCTCTTTAATTACTGATATTTTCTTTCTGTCAGTTAATAACACACTGGAAATCAGATTCCACAGCTGCAGAACAGAAAATCCTGAAGTCCAGGATCCTCCTGTCCCACCAGATTGGTTAGAGATTACAGAAAAAGGGAAGACTGAGACTAATTGAACTGATGTGGTTCCTAATACCTTAAATTAGCATGTCCTTTGATTATAGGTGTTTCAGGGCGTCTTCAGGGAAAGTGGTGCTTTGACTAGCTGGTAAACAAGTTCAGCACCTCTCAGCTCCTAGGAGAGCATGTGTGTTCACCCTTAAAAATTAACAGAGGATGTCATGGAGGTAAGAGGGTATTCTTTATTTGTGCTATGGGAAGCAATAATGGAGATTTACAGTTCTCCAATATAGCATAGGATTTCCCAGAATGCTGACTAACGGAGCCTCTCGGAAGTTTATTGATGTAGCTCTGTATTGAAAACACAGGTTTATTAATAAATAGCTTCGTGAGAGTGGTAGAGGCAAAAGGAGATAGTAAATGGCATGATGGCAACAGGAAGACCATGTAAAAAAGTATGTGGCTTGAGAAATGTGACCAAGAGATTAACTGCAGGGATCAACTAAGAAACTTAAGCATTCAGGGGAAATATTCAAGTGAAATCTATGCTAACGGAGCCTTTTCCTTCTGTTTGCCGGTTTTAATAGCTACAAATGTCTCAGCGTTTCCCTCCCTTAGGAAGACAATATCAGAGTGCTGGCACTGATTTCTTAAAATTATACTGGCAAAAGATAAACAAAGCTCAAGAAATAGAAATATATTTTACACTAAAAAGAAAAAGAAAAAAGAAAAACAGGCTGAAACCAAATCCTCATATTTCTTGGCTCATAGTAGCAGGCTCACTAGTTACCCAAAATGAGCTTACTGCAAAATCACTCCGTTCTCACCACAGGCACAATTTACCAACTGGGTGTAGCAGACACCGGGTTGGCTCCTGAACTTCTCTCTTCCAATTAAGCTGCACAACCTGTTACCAGTTTGCCAATGGACTCTGTTTACTTAGGTTCTGCGTAACTTGCCAAGTGCTCACTCTGTGGAATTCCCAGTGAAGAAAAAGGAACAATTGGGGGAAATTTTTGTTAACATCCTTTCTTTTAACTTTCTATAGCAGAGGGAATGCATCAATGTGGAGCAGATGTGCTGAGACCAAATGCTCTCTTCCTCATGATTATAGTGGGTTATACCTGCGGATAGGCAAGCTAATTCCCCTGCAAATGTGCAAGAGAGGGTAGTACTAACGTACAATGTGTGGTCCTGGAGGCTTTGTTCCCATGTAATAGGGTGCTTCGTTTCTCAAGACCTGGCACAGAGATAAGAAAACCAGAGCAAAACAGCCCGTGCAGTTGGAATCCCAGTCTCTCTCTGTACTGCTTAGAGAATGCCCAGGTTTCCTGCGTTGTTAACATAAATATTGTGGAATTTCTTCTTTGAAGTTGGAGAGTAATGATTCTTTCTACTTAATGTGCTCAGTGACTCTGCACCCTATTGTTTTCCGCCATTTGAAAATGCCTGAGGATGTCATTATAACTTCATGTATCAATATTAAACCTTTACAAACAGTTGACTAAATGAGCTGTTATTATCTTTGTTTCTGAAAATAGTGCACCTTTTTACTTCATTTATCAGTAACTAGGTGTAGTCGATTGCACTCTGGTATTGATCCCAATATCTATATCCGTCACCGACTACCTTTCCTCAAGGTCATCGTAAGGTCGGGTTATGATCAATATGAATTGACTGTCTGCAAATAAATTTGTGTAGCTGACATAATTGCAAGTAGTACCTTTTTCAAATTAAGGTGGACCATTTTATGAAGCATATGTGTTTGAAGCGTTAATGGTAACATCATCCAACTCTGCATAATGAACCAATCTTGCTGGAATTTACAAGTCCTCTTTGTATCACTGAACGCTGTGTAAACTCCCCGATAACCATTTCTAAATAACACCTGCAGAGTTTAAAGCTTCGGGTTTTGTGTGGATGCTAATTATGTTTTCCAAGTAATAGTATTTTCCCATGTAGCCTCTATGTGCGTTTTTATTTCCAATTTTCAAGTCTCATTTCTACCAATACTATTTCAAAAGTTCTGGGTGGCGTA
>PVKH010012050.1:0-17460 GCA_004027955.1 Chaetophractus vellerosus | reverse complement strand
GTCTGCTCGCTAGGAGAGGTCCCCGGGAATCGAACCCGGGGCCTCCCATGTGGTATGCCGGCGCCCTATCCACTGGGCTATCGAGTCGGCCCTTCCTTGGGTGTCTTAGTAAAATGAAAAGTTAAAGCTAATATGGCTTTTTGAAATTAAATACTCCTTCAAATCCACCACTTTGTAAACAAAGAAAAATATATTGCTACCAGAGATTGAATAGATCAGTATAATCCATAGTGATTAAGAAAGAAGAAGTATGTTTCCCTTTCTGATACCACATGAATTAATTCTAATGGATAAATTTTGGTAATTTTCTATAAGGTAACTGGGTGGAATTCACTAAAGCTGCATTAAATTTATGTATAAACATACACCCACATATAACAAATTATATAAACAGATTATATATGCATATGCATATATACACGCATATAATATATAGTTACTGATGTCAGGTTCAAAAAAGTTAACCTGGCTTTTTGAAAAGGCCAGAGAAACTTGGCTTACCCATAACTTTGTAAAATGAATCATGGTTTATTGTACAATGATTGCAATGAGTTTTTCAAGTTTTCATGATAAAATGTGTTCCCAGTTTTTATTAAAAGTTATTACTAAGAAGTGATTGGCAGGGAAGTCACGACTATAATTGCTCACTTAAATGACAATTATAGTCAAGGTTATTTTCTTAGATTGATTTTTGTTCATATTTCTCTTGCTTAAAAATAAAGGATTTGTAACTTTTGGAAATAACTTCTGCCTCTTTAGGAAAAATAATTCTTTTCTTCTCAATTACAGCTTTAAATATTACCTCCTTTGTGAATTCACAGAATCAGTGACATGTGATCACTAACACTATCATAACATTTATCATATAATATTATAATTTTATGTTTACACATGTGTCTCTTGAATTTATTAAACATTTTTATTGAGCATCTACTCTGTAGCCTAAAGTATGTCAGGCCTTGAGATTAGATAGCAATAAATATGAATATGATACCTGCCCTTGTTGAATCACTGGGTCAACTAGTTGGAGATGTGAGGTGTGTTTTCAAAAGGGAAGTGCACAATGGTAAGAAAGTTTTGTACTTTCAGGAGGATCTTATATTCATGTTTTTATATATATTTTTAATCATCAAGATTTAGTTCATTTTGTGGTAATATGACATAAATTCATAACATTTTACTGAATGGATGCAAAATTCAAAAATTTCTTCTGAATCTTTATTGAATAGCATATCTCTATAAAAATATATCCTTATATAAATTTCTGAAGCAAAATCTATATTGAATATCCTTACCTTTTGCCTTTCATTGATTTATTTTTATTTTTAATTGAAAAATAGCTACCTGGCCATTAGTAAAACATATATCTGAGATCTTTGGAAACCTCCATAATTACAAATACAAAATTTTCGGCAAAAGCTTATGAATTGTTCTGAATTATTATTATACCAAAAAATCTCAAATCTAATGCCAAAGGCTAAAACCACAACATTCTTTTCTCTTCAACTTTCCACCTCATTTTTCTCTCTTACTCTTTAAGCAACCTCTATATTGCTGGTGTACTCATTGAAAAAGTTCACAATATCTCCTTTCCCATAGCCATTTATTGCAAAGAAAACTTTCTTACTCTGAATTTAATGATCAATGTAGCAAAGATGAATAGAAAATATTATCCCACTGAGTTTAGAAGCTGACTTTGACCACCAAGTGACTCATGCAATTCACTTCTGAGCCTCCATCAATTGCCAATAATAATACCAAACAAACAAACAAAAACAACTGAATTTTCAGGGTATTCCAATATAAGAGATATTAATTTATAAAAGATAAATTTGTGAATTCTAAAAATTACAGTGGTAATATGCTTTCTTTACATCTGCATTTATAGGAGTAGTGATTTAAATATTCAGACCAACGCTCAGAAATAATATGCTTTTATAGAAATAACAAAGAACTGGAAAACAGAAAAAGGGTATATTCCATTTCATAACATGACACTTATAATTTAGGTAGATAAGTTACTTAATTTCTCTAGAGCTCAGGTTCCTCCTATATGAAATGAACAAAATGATTTTTCTTTTTATTACTGATTTTCAATCCTTCTCAGTGTTTAACAAAAATTTATTAAGGAAAGAATAACCATCAGTAGAACACAAGTTGGAGTTTGGAAAAAAATTTAGGCAGACTATTTCCACTTGTTCCTCTTGTGTCTTCTCTTACCTTTGGCATTCCTGTGGGGAAATGCCATTGACATGCAGCCTGCACACATGGAACAGGTAATCCTCTGGTGATGGACTTAATACTATTATTTACCCCACTCATAAAATTGATTGGGTATAAATGAGAACTGTCAGAAATTGAAATTTCAAGAAAATGTCTGTTCAGATTTTTTAAATCCTTGAATAATATTTTATATGTTACATATTATTTTAGACGTTGAAGGGTACACAATATGTTTGTGGTGACAACCATGCAGAGACTAAGGGATGAATATGATTAGTGAGAGTAGATTTAACTGCTTTAAGGGTGCATTGGAGGGAATCATAAATTCTGTTAGAGAAGAGGGAAATAGTATCAGAGAATGTTTCATAGAGAAAAATATATTTGTACTGAGCTCTAATGGAAACACAGAAAGGAGGGAGGACATTCCAGTAAAAGGCAGCAGTTTCAGCAACTTCATAGAGTCATGAGGAAACATGATATAGTTGGGGAACAAATATTTGCATGTGACATACCTCAGAATCTTCTAGTGAGTGTACTCTCCACATACACTCCATGTAAAATTTTTCCTATTGTTTTCTTTTTTAGGATAGGTACTCCACTTGATCATGGTCTTTTTAAATTTCTATCTAACAGACAGAAAAAATAGCATCATTGCCTCTCCAAACCTCAGAAGGACAAGTGGTTAAGTTTCTACTGCAATTTTCTCTCTTTCGTTCTCTTTGTTTTGCCATCAGGGGTATCTCCTATGCTTTCATTTAGACCTTTTCAAGCAAGAATTAAGCAGCAATTTGTGCCACCCAAACTCCCATAGACCAGGTCAAGTTTTCCTGAAGAGATTCTTATCACTTGTCTGCTGCCATGGTAGCACCACCATACTTTAAATTCTGAAGCTCAACAAGCATGAATGGGAGATATCAAGCCAACTATCCCACTACCTATAGATGCCCTTTACCTGGAGTAGTTTTCTTGTTATCACCTTTCACTTGGTTTAAAGAAGAGGTGAAATCCCTGAGGCAGTTGTGGGAAATGTACAGAAAGCCAACTATTCTCTTTCGAGGAACCTCACTGCCTATTCCTTATTTTTCTAACACCTTACCTTACATTTAAAATGGAATTGGGCAAGTTTCTCTGAGAAGCACAAGCCACTAATTTTAATATTATACAAGTGGATATGGGTTCTCTAGTTAAAATTTTCAATATTCCCTCATCTTTGGGCTTCATCTTAAACCAGGGAACAAAGAAAGCATATGATTGTATTCGCTGCACCAATTGTCCACATTGGCACTTTCAAAAAAAAGGTCTGCATTTTAGGAGCTTCCTCAGAAACACGGAAAATTTAGTTGCTTGACTAACTAACTGTATATTATGTGTGGTCTAAATTAAGTACAGGATTTAATAATTTCTAATATCTGTAATTTAAGCTAAAAGTTGTCTTGGCTAGATATGGACAATTGAATGTGAAATCCAACTTGGGTTTTGTTTTGGTGTTTATGTATGTGTGTGAGTGTGTTTTAATATCATGAATATCTGCATTGCTTTTGTCTAAGTGAGAAACTTAGGTTACGCATCCTTAGATGAAAATTCTTAATAGGCTAACCCTGGGGAAGTGTACTTAGGAGCAAATGTTGAGCTAAATATTTTCTGTTGTGTCTTCCATTAGTTTCTTTTCTATTCAAATGAAGTAATTAAGGATTGATTTTGATTAACACCAAATGCTGTTTAAAAAAAACATAACCTGAAATAAAAAAGGCTGCCTGGGAAGTATGACATTCCCAGACATCAGAGGCATAAGGGGTTTTGCAGATGCTCTGGTCCTTATCCACCACTCCAACCCACCTATTCCATTGTGTACGTTATCACTTAGCTAACCTCTCTACTACCCGCTTTTCTCATTTGTAAAATAAAAAATATTTTGGGAGGTATTTGCACATGTGTTTATTCCTCCTTTTAATATTTATTGGCTGTCCATTGATAATGAAATCATCTATTACAGGATACAGAGGATAGAAACGGCCTACCACAACCATCCTAAACACATGCAATTTACTGTGTAAATTAGCATGCTTTTAAATTTTGCGTTATTTTTATTACCATAACTTTACTCCAGGAGACTTTTGGGCAAATGGCTTGATGTTTCATTATAGTATTTTCAAAAAAGACCAGTCGACATTTCAGTAGAAAAGCATCAAGAGTTCCTGTCTTATACTCTTCTGAACCTGTACCTCAAAATCCTCAACTTGATGTTTCTACCACTCTTAATCTGTTAATAACTGAAAAACAACCCCTGCCATACAGGACATGGTCTGGTACTATCAGCTAGACATTTCTGCTCTCTTATTGAAAATAAGCAATTTTGTAGAACATCAATTTCAGATAAGGCCACTCTGTGATCATTATGGATCAAGGCAAAAGAAGACTAATTTGTTAATTTCTTAAAATAGATATAGAAATTGACATTGTCCAACCACAAAATACCATATATTCCCCTCTTTTGGTTAAAATGAATATATGCATTTCTTTGTAAGTTACAATTTAAATCTTATTTCAATCTTCCCTCTTCCTTGATACATTTTACTGCGATAATCATATAATTAATACATTGAATGTATCCAACCTAGAGCAAAGCCCCACTTCCTCGGAGTCTCCCCGGAATCACCTAACACAAGCCCAAATACTGTGATAAATCATTGCTAAAACTCTCTTACTGACAGGTTCCATGGTTCCCCATGATGGGTGTTTTGCCTCTCTGCAAGGAGTAATGAACCTAACTTGTTTAACTATAAGTTTTTTCTTCTTTTCACTATTAAATCATGATCTTTACCTAACCTTAATCTAGACCTACCCTACATCTTATCACTCACAATCTACCTTCACCCTCTGTTTTGAAAGATGCACCTTAAACCAAAAGTCTAATTCCGGATTCAACTTCCAATATACTAGCAAAGCTCCCTCAAATTAGTGTTCTTCCTGTAAGCTAAAAACAAAGCTTTGTTTTATCTGCAGGTTGTGATGTTGGTATTTTTGGGGAGCTAGCATTTGACACCATTTTGTAACAGACATTCTGCTAGGTTCTTAATAAAGCCAACAAAAGTAATGTAAGTCTCTCCAGCCTTTTATCCTAAAAATACCTGATGTGTGACCGTGTTGGTTTTTTTAATGGGAATGTGAAATTATTTACTTTATTTATGATTTATAATGTTGATGAGGACACAACTCAAGTTTTTAGAATTGGCTGTTTTTCCACACAGCAACCTGAGTGATAGAAATTGTTCATGTTGTGCATTTTTAAAACCTTACAAAGGCATGATTTTCAATTGTATTCAGAAAACACCCTATTCCTTACTTTGACCTACAAGACTCGACAGCTCTTTGTCAAGTCTCCTATACTGATACTTTCCACTTGTTTCTTCATATAGCTCCACAGTCCTTCTTGTCCCTCCTAATGCAGTTATCAGCTTGGCCACACCTTAGACCCTGGCACTCACTATTTCCTCTGCAAGAAAATCTCTTCCCCTTAACTTTACATGGATTCTCACTGTTTAGGAATATTCAATGTCCTTTCCTGGTTTCCATATTGTGGCAGATTGAGATTATGTTATGAATCCTGAAAAGAGAAAGATTATGTTTGTAAACTAATCTTTTCTTCTGGGTGTGATACCTTTTGATTATATTGAATTCAGCTGACGTGCCTTTGATTAGGTTACCTGTTAAGATTGCTTTGAGGGCTTTTTGATTTGACTACTTCAGTAAGGCCTGACTAAGGTTGAGTCCCGCACTCCCCTGCCACCGCCTGTGATGGGTCTTATATAAGCAGATACTCAGACAGACCGACAGGAAGAGAGAGCTCTGTCATTTTTGACCCTACCATGTAACAGAAAGGAGAATGCTTGAACAAAGAGAAACTGATATAGAAGGCCCAGAAAGAAACAAGCCCTGTGCCAGGAGAGAGAAGACTGCAGGATCGCTTGAGCACAAAGCCTCAAGAGGTTGGGCCCATGATCTCAGAAGGAAAAGGAAACCTTGGGGGTGGGGGGAGGAGAGACCAAGCAGAGATGGCCTGCCATCTTGCTTCAATACATGGCAGCTGACTTTGGTGAGAGGTCACCTCTCATGTTGCCTTGAGTTGGACTTTTCACGGTCTTGGAATTGTAAGTTTTTACCCCAAGTAAATACATTTTATAAAAGCAAACAGTTTTCTGGTACATTGTATCAGCACCCCTTTGGCACACTATTTATTACCAGTAAGCAAAATTTATCTTGGGCATTATTTTCATTAACATATCTACCCATTTATTTCAGTTTTTAAAAATCTCAAATACATTACTAAAACCTACAAAACTTTATCACTAGATTATTGTGTAGTCAATGTCATAATTTTGAATATAACTCTGCAAATTTATCTTAGTCTATTTCTGATTGGGTGAATAAATTAACAAATTAGATATGATGTCATAACTGAAAATTAGGTTTAATCATTTACTTTTTACTATTAATACACAGTGAAAAACAATGTCTCTAATACTTTGTGTATTTCGAAGTACTAACTTCAGCTTTTGGACTACATTAACTGACTCATGTTTGTTCCTGTCCTGTCCATGTGGTATAGCACAGACATAAAATAAACTTGATAATAAAAAATGTGCTATCTATTCTTCCTTTTCATATAAACATTCTTAATAAACATCTCCAATTCTAGGTTTCTTGAAAGACCATGATTTGTAAATTAGATGGGGAAGTATCTTTTCAACAAAATAATACAATTAGTACTGAGCTTTGTGCATTTTAAATCTTTTATTTATTTGTTTGTTTGTTTATTTATATATTTATTTATTTATTTTTGAGGTACCAGGACTGGGGATTGAACCTGGGACCTCATATGCTGGAAGCTGGTGCTCAATCATTGAACCACATCAGCTCCCCTGATTTACCAACTCACTCGTTTGCTTGTTGTTTGTTTTGTTTTTAGGAGGCACTGGGGACAGAACCTGGGACTGCCCATTTGGGAAGGAAAGGGTCAACTGCTTGAGCCACATCCACTTCCCCCATTTTAAATCTTGAGAATAAAGAATGCCTTTATAGTATGTACAAATAAAAGCTCTTAACAGTAAACAATATTTGATGGTAACATTTTTGTTTGGTTTGGTTTAGAAATAGGGCATGCTTAATATGGGATACTGGATGCCCATTCTGCTGTATCAACTATAACAAAGCTATTTTCACAAAGAAAACAAAAAATATAATAAAAGTAATTTAAAAGATTTTGTAGTTTGCAAGGTTCTTTAAACCATGATAGGCAATAATTGATTTCCAAAACGATTGAATGTGTCTTCATGCTCTTGAGTGAAGATACAAGTATGGTGAATACTTGAATTGCAAGTAGACATAAATTTAAATTTCAGTATCATACTGTCATCGACTAAGTTCTTGCATTTACAATTGCTTATCATATTTCTTGGTGACTTTTTAAAACTATTTTAATATTTTCTCTAGCTAAGATATTAAATAGATTTTTGGATTTTTAGGTAGAATATGTCATTCAATCCACAAATGAACATAAAGGATGAGATGAAGAAGAGTTCTTTAAACTTTTGACTCATCAAAAATGAAGTCTGAGGAAAAGAGAAAAAAAGAGATTTATCTATTAGTTTGGGAATGGCCACTAGCAAGGTAATTACTAGAATATCAATGCATTTATTTTGGCTTAGTCTCCTAATCTGTAATATAAGGACATTGGGATTGTGTCAGTTCTAATATTCTCTATAAATTATTGTTTTCGAAATAGCTAATATCAGTGATAATGTGGGCAGTGGGAACTTTGATATGTTCACTTTTTGAAAATTTATTGATATGTACACATATGATTAGTGTTTCAATAAAAAATAGAAATAATAAAAATGACAGTCACATATATGCCTATAATGCTACAGATATTCTTTTAAGCACAATATCTTTGCAAAAACTCTGAAAGGTGTGCACTTCATTATCCTTATTTTATTGATGAAAACTGAGGCAAAGAAAGATTAAGTAATTTGGTCAAAGTCCACCAGCTTTTAAGTGACAGGCCTGGTATTTGGAACCTAGAGTGAATGCTGTTACCAGCAACATTACACTGTTTTATTCCTTTAATTCAGGTTTATGGTTTCAGTTACCATGATACAAAACACTATACCATCCTGTTATAGACTTATTGTGATTCACACAATGGAAGAAATTACAAAATTATGTGGAGCCAGTGGCCACTGGACGCTTTGGGGGCAGGGAGAGGGAAAAGCAGTTGTAATACAGGGTTTTTTTTTGGGACTTGGGAATTATCCTGAGTGACATTGCAATAACAGATATAGGCCATTTTATATCATCATATAACATGCAGAACTGTGTGGGAGAGAGTGTGGTCTACAATGTGAACTATGGTTCATGCTTAGTGGCAAAGCCCCAAAATGTTTATATCTATTACAGGTGATGTGCCACACTAATGAAGAATGTATATGTGGGAGGTTGTGGGAAGTGTGGGAGGTGGGGCATATGGGTACCTGTAAAATTTTTGTGTAACATTTATGTAATTGATGTATCTTTTTTAAAAAAAGTTAATTAATTAAAAAAATAAAAAATAAATTTAAAAAAAATTTTTAAAGAAAAAAATAAAATAAAATCAGGAAGACTAAAGAGCAAAATAAAATGTCACCTCTGGTGATACTTGTAGAATAAAAATGAAAGACTTGAAATAAACAAACAAACAAACAAAACCACTATATCAGTGATATAAATAGATCCTGTCCCTTCCCTTATTAGCTTTCAATCTAACAGAGAAAGCAGGCGAGGTAGACATTAGAATGCTCAAAACATATTCAGTTCTTCTCCCTTTCAAGCAAAAATGTGACTGGCTTTGGCCAAGAGAATGAGAAAAAAAAGAATGTGTGTTGTGAGGTAGAAATAAGCCTACGCAATTCTACTGGATAAGTCTTTTACTACCAAGGAGACATGGGGTAGGGTAAGAGGTTGTTCCAGATTTTATAGTTATAAGATATTAGAATCCACATCAGCCTGGCTCTTGTTTGGACCAGTCCTCTTCTCCAAATCCCTCAAGCTGCGATGGCTGTGTAACATGAGTGAGAAATAAGCCTCTGGGAATTGGGGATGCTAATTATCGCCACATTGCCTTGTCAATCATGACAAACCAACACGAATTTAATAAGCAATGAATATATTTTGAATAGGGTCAAGATACTAGGGTTTGTTCTTCTGAAGAAGTCTTGTTTAGTATGAGACTTGGGTCACAAACAGGAATTAGCAAGGTAAATGGAACTATAAGTTAATGTTCCAGGCAAAGGAAAAATAATTGTATAGTCATGGAGACAAGAATAGGGTAGAGTCAAGATAAGGTTTGCATTTTAAATTATCATTCTTTTAGCAATGTAAGAGTTGGAAGAGAACAAAAATGGATTAAATATATCAATTAAGAGATTGTATCAAGAGCACAGGTAAGAAATTATGCAGCTAGTACAAACGTGTTGCAGTGGATATAGGGAAAATTGGACATATTTGATACTATTTATTAGATGGAAGGAAAAGGATTTTGTGGTTTGAGAGAACAAGAAATATTTTTGAAGGAGATGGGATAACCCAAGGTGTTATTCAAATTTTTATTTTTTTGCTTTGCTTTGTTTTCTTTTCATTTGATAATCTTCTTTACTGAAATTATGTACTGTAGAAAAAGAGGTTTGGATAGGGGAGGTAAAGAAATTAGCTCTGATTTGGGACCACTGAATGTTTATAGCATTCAAGAAGAGATGACAAGAATTTTTTGTTTTGTTTTGCTTTGCTTTTTTTAATATAATAAACTTTACTTTTAATGAAGCTTTAGATTACATAAAAGTTTCATGGATGTATAAGAGATTCCCATATACCCCACCCCTCCCCCTCCCACATCTTCTCCTATTAATAACATCTTAAAATTGTGTGGTATATTTGTTAAAATTGATGAATAAATATTAAAGCATTGCTACTAACCAAGGTCTATAATTTACATTGTGGTTTATACTTAATTCTAATTCCCTAAAATTGCTCTATGTTCCACCTATTATTCCCTTCCCCTTCCCTCAGAACTTATAGTAACCACTATCTTTATATCAACATTACATGTTCTTCCATTACTACAATATTAATGTTAACATTGTCCATGGTTACATTCCTTCTTTTTGTTTGTTTATTCCTCAGCCTTAAGGATTTTGGAATGGTGATACCCACTCTGCTTCAGATTGAAAGGGGGCTTAGATCTTATGGGGCAGATGGAAGGAACTATTTTGTTTGTAGTTGTAGATACTCTCTGTTTTTTGAGATGGGGTTTGTCCATCATCATCCTTTTATTAGTTGTTCTGGCCAAGTACTATGAACTGGGGAGTAGGTGTTGGCTGCAACTCTTCTGAGATTCAGGCCTCAACCTATATATGAACAGATGAAAATCTGTTAAGTCTCTGTCAAGTATTTCATAACCTGACTGATATGACCTAAGCATACTGAGCAGACACACAGACATAGAGTCTGGAAGATAGGTTACCAGGAGACAGAAAGGGAGTAGAGGGTGGTGAGCTGATACTCAATCTGGGAAGAACCCGTGATAAGGTGTAAGAAGGTAGTTTGACAGTGAATGGGGATGATGGTGCAGGGATGTGAGTGGGGTCTACATGCTCGAGTGTGAGGGTGAACATGGTTAGTGCAGTGGGTTGTCTATCCTTGGAACTGGGGGGAGTGATAGAGGAAGGAACACATGAAATCTAGGAAGATGGAGGTATGAGGTTGAAAATACAATTGTAGTTGATGCCCTCAGGGGTGGAATGTGAGGGTTAAGACTCGGGCAGTGGCCCAACTGTTGAATTAGCTATTAGCTCACAAAGTCCTTGGCCCAGCACACATAGACTCTGGGCACAACAGAAATGATTCTGGGGAGTTGCATTCTGTGTTCCTTCTGTGTAACATGTGAGTGATAACCATAGTGTATAAATAACCCTGCAAATAAAGAATGGCAGTGCCTGTTTGTCTGAAGAGACCGCGGCTGTGCCAGTATGAGCAAACTTCCCTCTCCACCTAAAGTCTTTTTTCCGCCTACCTACCTTGCAAGCTTGCAAGATGAATGCAGTGAACAATTGGTGTAGTTGCAGGATTTGATGTGTTCTCCCACTGTTCCCCCAGCCAAAGAGGTGGGGACTATGGACCCTGGGTGTCCCTGATGTGTGTGTGGGCTGGTGTGGCCAAGTGGCTATCTCGGTGGTGTGTGTGTCCAGATGTGATACCCACCAATGACCCCGCAGTGCTGCTAGGTGTCCTTCAGCAGGCCGAGCTATGGGGGAAATGAAGCCCCATGTGGCTGCTCTATGGGTGGGATGGGTGTTCCTGTCTCTGTTATGAGACACCACCCAAATACATTGAAACAGGCTAGCCACTTGCATGAACAGGAGAGGGAAATTGACCAATTGCATGAGCAACTGCAGCAGTCACATGTGCAGCTGGAGTGTTGAGACATGCCGGTCAGCAGTAGTTCGAATTAGGAAGAAGTAGGACCCATATGACAAGCTCGTCTGGTCATGCTACAAAAGATGAAGCATGATTAGGACAGGGGGAAATGGGACACCTCATTGGGCAACCACTCATGGTGCAGCATACCATGTATCACCCATACACCCAGGCTGAGCTGGTAGAGTTAGGCTGGCAAAAGCCCTGCGAGCTGGTGGCTGCCTGGCTGCTGCGCCTGTGGGATGCAGGTGTGGATGGCATTTTGTGCTCCGGAACTGAGATAGAGAAGTTAGTGTTGCTTACTAGCCATCCGTTGCTGCGCCAGAATCCCGTAAATGTGTGGCAGCATGTTGGGGGAAACCCTGATCACACATTGATGGAGTGGCTCCAGTCGTATATATGGTCTGGAATGATGCAGGAGAGTTGCCAGACTCAGTGAACCAATGGACTATGTATGCTGACCTCATACAGGTAGTCCAGGAAATGGGCATGCGCGGTGCTGTCTTTGATGCAAATAACCAGGGACCCGATGCCGAGAGGTTCACGAGTCGAGTGAGGGACCTGCTTTTGCAACATGCTACCGATCCCTCATTTGGGTCCCTGATGGCTGTCTTGACTCCATATGTGGGGCACTCAATACATGAGGTGACAGCCATGGTGGCTAGTCTCAGCGAGGCTGAGAGCCAATGGACCAAGATCCGTCCGGTGGCAACATGGGAACCTGCGTTCCCGTTTCCTAAAACAGCTAAGCCCACAAGCCAGCACTACAAGAGAGGTACTGTGAAGGTCACATGGAAGCAGATGTCGGATAATTTGTTGGCCGCTGGGGTAGATCAAGCTAAAATAGATGGAAAACTGAACATGGTCTTGTTAGACCTGTGGAGACAGAGCCTGCTCAGCGGCAAGCAGGAAAAGCCCAAAAGCCCAAGAAGGTTAGGGCAACTACAAAACATAGTGATTATGTGTTGGAGGACCCCGAGCACTTGACAGACCCTGTGTTTGCCTTCACCTAGGAAGCAGACCACAGCGTCTGAAAGCAGGACCCTTGGAAAGACCAAAGGCCCTAAGTGGATCTGGCAATCCACTGATCCCCACAAAATGTACAGTGTGCTTTGGCCCTTGTAGATGCGGGTGCAGAATGTACCCTTCTTTATGGGCAACCAGATAAATTCACAAGCACTTATGCGTATGTGAACAGTTATGGTTATACCGAACAAGGAACCTTATGGATCGTCCAGACAGGTGATGTTGGGAATTGGATGGTTGCCCTAGCAAATGTACACTGTGTGCATTTCTGTTATCCCAGGGTATATACTGGGTGTAGATATACTGCAGACCACTATTGGTAAATTCCATCTACAAGTACGGGCAGTGAAACCCGTGGTGTAGGGATGTGCTAAACACACCCCTGTTGTGTTGCTTGAACCCAGCAGGACAGTAACCATAAAATAGTACCTTTTTCCAGGAGGGCATGAAGGAATATCAGCAACTATTAAAGAACTGGTCAAGGTGCAAATCATCCGTGATGCCCAGAGCCTGTTTAATGCTCCGGTGTGGCCCGTATGTAAGCCTGATGGGACATGGTGTATGACTGTTGACTAATGAGAGTTCAACAAAATGGTTCCCCCTTTACATGTGGCTGTGCTTCTATTCTTGACTTAATGGATACTTTGACTTTGACACTGGGAACTTATCGTTTTATTTTGGACTTGGCAAATGCCTTTTCTCCATTGTCATTGCTGATGAAGCACAGGACCAATTTGCCTTCACATGGGAAGGTCGACAATGGACTTTCACTATATTGCCCATGGGCTATGTTCACAGTCCCACCATTTGTCAAGGTTTAGTGGCTAAAGACCTATAAAAGTGGCAACATGATGATACTGTTTGGGTGTATCATTACATTGATGATGTAAGCCAACCTCTGATTCTCTTACAGATTTGGTTGCTGCTGTTCCCAGTCTGGTCACCCACCTCGAAAGTCAAGAACGGCGATAAATCAGGACAAGTTGCAAGGGCCTGGGTTGTCTGTCAAATTCTAGGGTACTGTATGGTCGGGTAAGACAAAAGTAATTCCTGAAGTGGTGAATGATAAGATCCAAGCCTTCCCATGCCCCACAGCAATGAGACAGCTGCAGACATTTTTTGGGTTCCCTGGGCTACTGGTGGGTGATCATTCCCCAATTGGCACAAGTCTTAAAGCCTTTATGCAAGTTAACAAAGAAAGGAGGTGGATGGGATTAGACTGACGAGACTGAGCAGGCCTTCATATAAGCTAAAAGAGCTGTTAAGTAAGCCCAAACTTTGTTAGTGGCCAACCCTAGCTTCCAGTTTGAATTAGATGTGTACATTACAGAAGACAGCTATGGTTGGGGCTTATGGCAGCAAACTGAGCAGCTGCGACAGCCAATAGGATTTTGGAGTCAACTATGGAGACAAGCGGAGAAGTGCTATAGTCTCATAGAGAAGGAATTGGCAGCCATGTGCACTGCTGTGCAGAGTACTGAGACCATAACCTGGGAAGCCCCTGTAAAGATATTCACCACATACCCCATAAAGGGTTGGGTGCAGAAATGGACCACCCGGCCATGAAGTGAAGTGGCCCAGATGGCGACTCTGGCCAAGTGAGGGACTTATTTGGAACAGAAGAGCACGTTTGCTTCCAGGACATTGAGTAAAGAATTGCAGCAAGTTTTAGGTCCCTTAACATATGCTGGGACACCGGACCTTGAGGTCCCTTTACAAGTCCTCATAAGGGAAGTTTCCCCATATAAAGCTGGGGTAGTTACTGTGCTAGAACAGGCTTGGTATACTGATGGAGCCAGCTGAGGATAGGTAGCTCAATGGACTGCCATAGCTGTGCACCATCAGACCGATGCCATTTGGTATGAATTAGGGTTTGGTCAGAGTAGCTAATGGGCCAAATCGTGAGCCATGTGGCCTGTAGTTTGCTGTGAGGCCAGCCACTTGGTGGTATGTACCAACAGTTAGGCAGTATATCAAGGTCTTACCATGTGGTTACCAGAATGAAAGCAAATGGATTGGTCAGTGGCCCATCTACCCCTGTGGGGACTATCCATGTGGGAAGACCTATGGGATTGGAGGTTGTCTAAAGAAGTGACAGTGTACCATGTAGCAGCTCACTGCCCCCTTTTGCATCCAGGCAATGATGAAGCAGATCAATTGACTAAGTTTACCTTGTGGGTAAAAAGAGCTCAGGACGCGGCTGTGTGGCTGCACCGGAAACTCCTACTTGTTAGACCCCCACGATGATGAAGCCTGCATGCTTTTGGGGTTTATCTGTGGATGCAGAGGCCACTTGGGCAGCATGCCATGTGTGCCCCCAATCTTGTCTGTTACATCGGAGACCACTGCCCAGGACTATGTGTCAAATTGAGCAAGGACATATCCCGCTCTCAAGATGGCAGGTAGATTTTATTGAGCCATTACCTCTGAGTCAGCAGTGCTGATATGCTCTTATGGCCATTGACATGGCCACAAGTCTACTTTATGTGTATCATGCCCCCCAGGCAACCCAAGCTGTGACTGTGCAAGCATTACAACAGCTGTGTGCCATGTATGGCTGGCTATTGACTATAGAAAGTGACAGTGGGTCCCATTTCAATGGACAAATAGTGCAACAATGGGCCCTCTGACAGGGCATACAATGGGTGTATCATCTGCCCTACAATCCCTTGGCAGCTGGCATGATCAAGCACTATAATGGCCTTCTGAAAATAGGCCTGTGGGCAACAGCCCAAGGAACTCCAGACTTGCAGGGGTGGCGTGTTCGCCTTTGGTTGGTAGTACAACGTTTAAATGAATGGCCCCAGCAGGGAAGAATGGCACCAGTGGAGGCTCTATTGCAGCATGCAGCTGCCCCCAATCAATTAGAGGTCACTACAAAGATCCACAGTTAAAACCGCAAGTATGGGGAGGACAGGTACTGCTGCCAGCTCCCTCCGTAATTCATGGAGGAGAAAGAATCTCTGCATCATGGCCTTGGATTTTAAAAGCCCCCTGTGTTTGGTGGGTAGCTCTGGTAGTGCCCTGGGGAGATGGGGCACAGTGTCAATTAACTGTGACCCCCTGGATTACTGATGCATGACCACTAAGGTTTACAGTGACTATGCCTGCCACTGTGGCCACTGTACTGAAAAGTACATTCATTGTGGTACTTTGGCCCATCATGAGTTCTCTCATCCTGTTAGAGGTTGAAGGAAATGTCTCACTGGCTGTGCCAGAAGGTCTGAGAGTATGGTATACTTGCCCTGGGCACACACTGCAAAGTGGCACTTTCCTGTCTAAAGGCGATGAGCAGGGATGTGTCCTATTAGATGGGCATGGTTTGCCTCTCCTACTTACACTTACATATTTGTCTTACCACCCCTAGTTGTTCTGCCAACAGCTTGCTGGCTTGAGCACACGTATATGCTCAGGTGTACAATGTGTCCTGCTGTTGCATGTGCACTGAGCTGCTGGTCAGTTCGGCTGATGGTTTGGCCTGGAGTATTGCCCCTGCCACATGGGACAATTGGACCTGGCTGGAGATGGCCAACTGAATGACAGCAGAATGAGAAGCAGTTTGCCGGCATGTTGAGATACTCCTCCATCGGGACATGGACTTGTGTCCTCCGTGGTTCAGCTATGCCCTGTATAATGGATGGGGCTGGCTCCCTGCTAAACATGTTTAACTATGAAGCATTGCCCCAAAGTGTATAGAACAAAAGGGAGATCCCAAAAGACTAGCGGAGGAGGTACCTCCAAACTTGTGTAACACTACCCAAGTAGTGGTCGGCAGTTCCCACTGGTGGAATGGTCAGCTGTACATTGAAATTAAGCCCACCAACAGGTTGCTAGCTGGGTACTTGTGGGTTTGTGGGCCCCATGGGTGGTCATACATCCCAGTCAATTGGAGTGGACGTTGCACTTGGGGATTCCCCTTCGTACCGGGTCGCATGGTTCCCACCTTAGATCAGAAACCCTAGGACTGGGATACTGTATATCATAGATGGCACAGACCAAATGGATAAACTGATGGTTTTACCCATTGGCTATTTTCCTTCCTGGGGGAGGGGCCATCAAAGTTGAATTAGATGTAGAAGCCATAGTGCATCATACTGTCCAAACCTTGAATATTTGAGAATATGCCATAGCCCAATTAACAGAAGAAACTGACAACTGACAGGTCATATCACAGAATCAAATGGTCCTAGATTTGTTAACTGTAATACAGGGAGGAACTTGCATATTGATTCATATGGAATGTTGTGTCTACATTCCTGATAATAAAGAAACTATTCAGGGGGCTGTGCAAGAAATGAATCATGAGATACAAAATATACAGAAAGTCACAGGTAAACCTTGTACAAGACTGGTGGGAGTCCCTAAGCACTTGAAAATGGGCTCTTAAGGGAACCCTAACAAGCTTAGGGTGCATACTCCTAAGCTGCTGCTGTCTATATTGCTGCTGTGGTGTTTGGTTGCCGTATAACCCCACAGCTGCTAAGGCCATTGTCCATGGGGGTGGAGCATTGCCCTTGGGGGTGGAATGTGAGAGTTAAGACTCAGTCAGTAGCCCAACTGTTGAATTAGCTATTAGCTCACAAACCCATTGGCCCAGCACACATAGTCTCTGTGCACAGCAGAAATGATTCCAGGGAGTTTCTTTCTGTATTCCTTCTGTAAAACATTTGAGTGATAACTGTAGTGTATGAACAACCTGCAAAT
>PVKH010012049.1:0-11720 GCA_004027955.1 Chaetophractus vellerosus | reverse complement strand
TTTCTCCAAATGTTACTTTTCCTATTATGAAGACTATAGGATCTTACACATACTGTAAGATATTGAGTTGATTTCTTTGTTAAACTAGTAACATTAATTTTATTGCCTTGTCATTCAAACACTGGACCAGTTCCCAAAAATATTTTCCATAAATAGGTCTGTGTTTTATAAAATTTAGTATCCCATGGTTGTGGGATAAATCTTCTGTGATGTATCCAATTTATTGAGCTATTAGTAGATATCATATTACCAAAATTCCAGAAATAAGGGTAACAGTTATTTGTGGTTATGGTTGAATTATTAATGAACCGAGACACAGTTGTGTTTTCAACAGGTTTTGGCATCCCTATAAGGGCCCAATCCTTTACAATTCCATAGGAATCATTGAAAAACACAATTTCTGGAAAACCATGACATGTATGCCATTTGTCATTTAGTAGTCTGTTTTGACAAGGACCTGTAATATTAATCATATCTTCTGATTTATATGGTAAAGAATGGAAAATGAGAATACAAATTCGAGTTTGACTTCTCTCTGTTAAAACCATGCTGTGATTCTGAGGCTGCATGCATGCAGGATCATGTCCAATACAAAGAGGGTGGTCTATGAAAGGTAAAGATAAATTTTCTATAAATTTCCCTTCCTCCTTAGTTTATAGAGGAAGGTGAGAATCAATGGGCTCAGGAAAATGAAAAGGCTCATTAATATAAACAGGGTAGGATTTGTTCCCCCAGGTCAACAATTCCAAAAGAGGTGGATTAGTCATATAAGCCCAATATGTATAATTATGTGAAGGTGCACTACTTACTGCTGTGGTGGTCAAGGAAAGCATAGCAAGGAATAACTGTGTTAGAGTGACATTTTGCCTTTTAAAAGTTCCCATCTTTTTTACATTTTGTGTCAGCTGGGAGTAGAAGACTGCTGGGGGGACTTGGCCAAATGCTGCTCTTTATCATTTTGACTTCTTTTTTTGTTCATGTCTAGTTTTCAAACGTCTGGATGGGACCCAAAGCTGGTCTCTTTATCTGTAATGATAAGAGCAAAACCATGACCCCCTATCCTAAATTCTGTCTTTTCTCATTGATTATTATATTCATCCTTCCAATAAACTAGTTGTCTAATATTTATTTCTGTACTTTTGCCCGATATTTGCCAGAAATTTTCTGTAGCTGATGTATCTGATTCTGACCTTCTGTTTAGAAAATTTATCATAAATAATGCCTGATACAATCATTTCTGCACCTCATCATTTCCCCCTTTTTGTTTTTGCAACAATCAATTTTAGGATGTGATTACTTTTTTCAAAAAAGCTTGACCCTTGGGGTTATTTGTTTGAGTAAGAGAATATTGGAAATGTTTATAGAGTTATGTTAAAAATGTTTTTGAATGGGTTGTAATGAGGATAAATACATGTTTGTGGGAAGGCAGAATGAGTAGAACATAAAACCTTAAAGACATAATATTGACACGTGGTGGGTTTATCAAGCACTTCTTGTGGCAGGACTTTTTGTTGGTATTTAGTTAGTCTATTTTTGTTAGTAATTGAAAGAATACAAAATCAGAGAAGGATTTTTAAAAACAGGGGTTTAACTGTTATATTCCAATCTTTTATGATATTTATACATACATTCACATGTTTACTAAACCAGGGGACACACTGATATACTTGACTTATTATTGCCTAGGGTCCTGGATAGATATAAGATAAATGCTAATATGTATATTTAGTTTAATAAGCTTATACTGACAATTAGATTGAGAAACATGAATAACATAATCAATTAAAAGATTAAGTCAATATTGAAAGATGTCATAGAATGACAGATAGAGTAGTTTTACATATATACTTACCAATATTTAGCTTTTAGCTGGGAAGTGCTGAATTAGCAGCTGATGCTAGAGTTTTGGTTGACCACGTTTATGATTAATGAATTTGATACTAAAGATACCAACTTGTGAGTATTTGCTAATTCTTGAGGAAGGGACTAGCCTTCTCAGGAATGAACACAACACTCCCTGGGCAGTACACTTTAAGGTTTATGAGTCAGTCCCTGGGAGAGTGGTCAGCTCTTCCAGGAAGGAATATAACACCTTTTGTAATGTACTTTATCACTTTTAATTTGTTATAAAACATCCTTAATGTGCTTACTATTTTAATCTCCATTGTTTTTCCTGAAATATGAAAAGTGTTAACTAACAAGGCATTGGTTTGTTGATTAAGAAAATTTTTTGCATGATGTTTTACTTTTTAGGTTTGAACAATACTTACCAAGCTTTTTCTTAATACATTGTTTCAAGACTGTCTACACTTAAAACAAGAGATTTACATATAAATTTAATAAAACACATTTTTGTGTAACATACAAGTTATTAAATTACTTAAGTATGCAATGTAGTATATTAAAATTTTGATTAGTATTTAAATATATTATATATAATTGATAGACTTTTAACTAGCAAACATCCAAAGAATACATTTTATTTCTTATGCATTTAAGATTCTTAGTAGCATGATTAGTATGACCTTAATTTTTCTATTTTGTATAGTCTGAGGCATAGGTAACAACAAACTATTACTTCTTATTTGGGCTGTGGGGCTGTACATTAACTTGTAATTTTAATACCTGCATCAGTTATGTTGTTAACATTATAATTGGAATGGGTGCTGTAGCTCAAATTGTTGAATATAAACTTGATTTATTGTTGGCTATTATACAGGAAGGGGAATGTGGGCTGGCTTGACTTGTTTAAAGCCTTAGCAAGTTTAAAAACAAAGTGATAGTGACATAACTGGATATTAATCTTTTCCAACAAACCAGCAATATTTGGGACTGCTGTATACTGCAGTGGTGTTATTTTAATTTACTATAGTTTTCTGTTTTGCACTACCCTTGGCAGCCCCTAAAGGCTGCTTTCTTTTGTAGTTGTAGACCTGTTTCTTTAGCAGAGGTGGGTTAAATCAGATAAACTTGAGTTAAAGCATCAACCTCATGAGTTGTATGCAGAGAGATAGTTTCTCTGACACATATTATTATTATATTTTGAAATAATTAAAATTATGATTAATAGCATAATACTTTTATCTAATATTATACTGAAACATTATTAAATTTTCAGGAATTTTGAATATTTTAAGTATTTATATAAACCATTTATTTAACAATTTTAATTATCATAAGGTTAGAAAATTTCTTTAATTGTACAACAGTTTCAAATACTTCATTCAACTTATATCAAATGAATTTAACTATTTTTAGTATTTTACCCTTTTCTTGGTAAAAGACCAAATTTTTTGTAACAGTTTGAAATAAAAAACTACTTTACAGGATTTGCCTTTGAGAAAGCAGGTTTGAATATTATGTTCTTTTAAAAGTGATAAAGCTTGTTTCTCCAAGGAAATGATAAGGCTAAAGTATAAGAAGCTACTTTGATAAAACAGACTTTCTTTTTTGCATAATGATTATTCAGGAGGAAAACCTTTTGTAAACTTTTACTAAAACAGTTTAATGACTTGAGAAACTTTGAGAAAGAATAAAACTTTAACTTTGTATTGTTATACTGTTTGATATTAAAGCTTTTAAATCTTTATAGACAGAGCGGTTACATCTTACTTAACTTCAACCACAAAAATTCCTTTCCCATGAACTTTCTGTATTCATTCAGATTTTGTTTCCCATTTTGCTCTTCCTTAGTAACCAATCATTTTAGCTTAGGACAAAATTACTTTCTTTTTCCTTAATAATAAAAGACACTTTATATAACTCCTACACCTAAGTTACCAAAATGATTTTTGAAACTGTTTCAAAGCAAACATTTTACAACATACAATTTCCTTCAACACTAAACAAATTTGTCAAAATAATGATTCTATTTGGTTATAACTATTTTTATTATTTTAAATTATTATCCATATTTATTAATGTAAGTGCTTATTTAATTTTTTGGCCATTTGAATAGATCTCTTTAAATAATTTTCATTTATCAACTTAATATTACCACCCAGAGGTATCAAAATATACATTGACACTGAACAGACAAACACAAAACAGGTTGCAACACATCAATAGAAACATACATCTTTGATTTTATTTATTTTTGAGAACTTTTATGGAAATATATTGCCAAGTTTTCTTGCTTTTCCAGCAGTTGAATTTTATTGGCCCCCACCAGTCCACAGCCACATTATCATATAGGCAGTAGAGGGTTTACAGAGAGGCTGCTGGAATGTTTTCCTTATCATAGTTAACCTTTCAGCAGAATGTTTTTTTACAAGCATGATCTCATTGATAAGGGCTTTATTCAGCACTTCTGCTTGTTGAGTGCAGCCTTTTTTATATTCTAGCTGCCAAACACTAATGTGAGCTGTGGTAACAATAGTTTTTACAAGAATTTTCCAATCCCGGGGTGTTAGTCTGTTTGCTTGAGCCATGGCTTGATCTAAACCTATAGTATAAGGTGAGTTTACACCATATTGAGTACAGGCTTGTTTTAATTCTTTGACAGTTTTGAAAGGAATAGGAGCATGATCAAATTGTATGCCTCCTTGAGGATTTTGAGCATCTACTGGAATTTGAGTAACCGTTAAAGGAAAAGCAGAAAAAAGTTGCATAGCCTTCTCTACTTCCCTGTGCTATGCTTTACATAATTGAAGAGTATGGTTCCAGCACAAAACAGAAACTTTTGGAGGGTCATCAAATGTCATAAAAAATGAGTCAAGAGATACCTTAGGAGGCCCAGATTCAAAAGATAATAAAACATCTTTTGGAGTGGATGGCATAACGCCCAGTGGAAAAGTTCCATAAACTCCCTATTTCTTTCCTTCCCTTTCATTAGACATGAGTTTTTCTGTTTTTGGCTGTTTATGAATTTTTTCATATACATTTTAATTAAAAGAAACATCAGTTCTTTCTGCTATTGGTCCAGCAATAGCAGCATCCTGTTTATTATCCTCACTTTCAACTGATTGTAATGGTTTAAAAGCAACAGAAATAAGTCTACACAAAGAACATACCTGCATGGGAATTATCTCTCCCTTTTGATAAGCCCTTTTTAAAGCTTTGATGACTAACTTCCATGGTTTCAGATTTAAAATATTGTACCCTTGTGGTTAAACAATGTTTCTGTACAAGAGAAAAAAGTTCCACAAAAGCCAAGGACTTAATTACACTTGTGCTTTTTAATAAAGTTTTAAATACTCTATAGTACTCTTCAAAATTCGACTGTTGATTCCGCATTTCCCTGATGATACCAAGGATGAAATTTACCGTATTTTGAAAACTGTTCATCAGGAGTTCCTTGGTCTATGTGCGCTGTTAGAAAGAAAAGTTGCATTTTCACAGCCCCAGATTGGGTGCCAAATGTTGATGTTCAGGAACTGGGTCCACGAAAATGGTGCCATGGATGAAAATGATAAGAAAGAAACAAGAGATAGCTGGGGTCAGGGAATCCCCCACCCAGGGGTAGAAGAGTGCCATTTCACAAGCCATCATGGCTTTAATAGTCATTAGAACAAAGAAAATACATATGCGCATGTGCGAGGGTATAGGATATGTGATAGATAACACTTTTGCTAAGGTCAGCAGATTCCATTATTCTTTAAGGTTAATGATCTATATTCTTACATGTAACAGACCTTGTTAACCATTATCTTGACATATACTAGCTGTACTCTTTGGAGCACAGGATGCTTCTCCTTCAGGCACGTACCAGATCTTATATCAACATCCTAAGGCTTGTGGTGCTTGAACCATACATAAATCAAGGAGGCCTGTTTTTCTTTTAAGCCAAGGCCTATGTAAGAACTCCTTCACTTCTTGAGGCTGTGGACTGGAAGTAGGAGATTGCAGCCATCTCACTTCAGTTTTCTGTAGGTGTTTTGATCCCAGGCCCATTCAGAGCCCCAGCAGGAACCCAGAGTTCTAAGTGGTAAAGCTGAACAATTACATGTACTAACCCAGTACATCCATGGCACACTTATACAAATGAAAGTGAGACTGGGTAGGAGAACAGAAATGGGAGAATAGAACTAATGAAAGCTATTTCAAGTGTAGTCAGAAATAGATGTGGAGAAGGTGGGAAAATGGGCAAATAGGGATGGAGGTAGGGATGGGAGAAAGAAAAATGGAAAGGAAGGCAAGATATAAAAGGAATAAGAAATGAAGAAAAGTGCTAAAGAGGATATTCCAGGATTCATGTCACTTAGGAGAAAGAAAATGACACTAAATTTGGATGGTGATGACACAGTTGTTATCGGTAGGTAAAAATCATTGAGCTGTACATGTAAGATTTGTATGCTGCATTATATGTTCATTATTTCTTGATTTAAAAAATGCATCAAACCCCAGTTCTGAGTTTAAAGGTTCCCAGTAAATAAGGAGGAGAGAGAAGGAAAGCACAGTAATTAGAAGCAAAGTAAAAGAGGAAAAAAGGAAGGAAGAGTTTGAGGAATAAGGAAGAGAGGAAGAGAAGAAGAAAGGGAGGGAGGGAAGAAGAAAAGAAGGAAAGAAGGAGAGAAACTATGGCTTCTCAAAAATGATGTACAACTGGCAATTCAATTTCTCTCTTTCATCTTAGGCTTGGCTGCTATCTTAATCATTACAGATAAGTCACTCTACAAATATAAGTTGGTGTGTAATCAAACAATGCAATTTTAGGCTGTTTTAAATTATCAATTAAAAAAAACACACTATACATACAAAGCAAAAACTCTCTCACCATTCCATCCCCCCACCCCTGGTAATTTCTAGTGTACTTTTTTTCTAGATATATTATATAAGTGACATCATACAATTTTTGTTCTTGTGTGCCTTGTTCATTTCACTCAGCATAATGTTTTCAAGGTTCATCAATATCACAGCATGTTTTAGAACTTCATTACTTCTATGCCAGGATAAAATCCCATTGAAAACAGAATTAAATTTTTTTTCTCTTTCCCTTTCTTTTTCTTTCTCCAGAGTAGAAAATAGTAAAGATTCTCTTGGACACTGTTCTTTGAAAAAGAAAATACACTCACTGAGAATCATTAACATCCATGCATGGCTTGGTTAATTTTAATTTTGCTTAACCAGGATGAATGTATAAACATAATAATATCCAATGAAATTTTTTGTAAACTTGTATGTCCTTACTAGAAACTTTATTAAAAGTTTTGCCTTTAAGTACTGGGCATGGACAAGTTCCATAACTGCAAATAGGTTTCTATTAGTTTGCAAAAACAATGCACAATGAACTTTTTTGAGGAAAGAAAGAGGGATTTCTAGTAAAGGTACACTGGTATCACAGATTGAGTCAAGAATTTGTTTTGAGAAAGCCTGGTGGGAAAGTCATCTGAGTTTATCCTTCAAGGATCACATTTTCATTTTATGAAACAAAGATGAGTAAAAAATCTCTAGTAGGCTTTAAAAACAGAAATTATTCCACTGTAAGAATAAGGATGGCAAATAGCCTGTTTAATAAAACTCAGTATGTTCTGAAATGAACCTTAATTGGTAACTTAAAACATTCCCTGTTAATGTATCCCCAGCCCCAGGTCTTATCCCCAATGAAGTGCAGCCACAAGGCAAGTGACAACAGCTACCTGGTCCTGTGCATACTGGAGAATGAAACACTGTTCTGATAAAGGGCTCCTCCTCCCCTTGCACTGAGGTGGCCTCCAAATAATACTTAACTATTGTGTACTTATTTTAGGATCTATTCTAAGGACTTCATATGTAATACCTTCTTATTTAACCCTCACAAAGTATATACTATTTTACCTGCATTTTATGTACAATGCTAATCTATGCCTACTCTATTTTTGTATTTTGTATTTTTATTTTTATTAATTTATTTTTGAGCTACCAGGGCTGGGGATTGAACTTGGGACCTCATATGTGGGAAGCTGGTGCTCAACCACTGAACCACATCAGCATCCCCATGCCTACTCTTTAAGCATTTCTGGCTTGCATGGAAGTTAATGAAAGCCACTTACTCATATCTCTTTTATTCCATGTTCTAACCAATAGTGTATGAATATAATGAATTGATGAGCAGATGGAAATCAAAGTATCCACTTTCTTTAAGGAGGGTTAATTACTGCAAACTTCCACTCTCTGGAAGGACTGGATTAAAGAATGTAGCTTAGATTGAAGCCAAACAAACCAGGCTTCCTCTTACTCCTTGCAAAATTTGTACTGGTTTGTATTGGGTCTGCAGACAGGCTACTCACACATCATGAGCCAGCACAGGTGAGATGGATTGGTGCCTGTCTCAAAGATCCAGTCTTCAGCACAGGAGAGAATTGGCTTCTAGAAGAACAATCTCCCTGGGCTGCAGGGAGATTGGGAGCTGAAATTCTGTATCTTCAGAACTGCAAAGAGTAGCTGCTCCTTTAGGTGCTATGGAACTTCAGGAGGCATTGGGACAAGCAAAATCAACAGGTTTCTCTGATTTTTGGAGAAAGATTATGTGAGGATTAAATTTTAAAATATTCTCATCCTAATATATTTTATAATAATTTAAATATGACCAGAGCTGTAATAAAAGCTTTAATAGTGCTGGTGATGTTTCTGGAAAGGAAAAGTAAAAACTTTAAATTGACTTGTTGTGCTGGTCATCTCATTCATCTCATTTGTATGATTTAGTTCACCTATTTGTGATGTGTCATCTCTATTCACTTCCCCAACCCTGAAATACAATACTTAAAGAATGCATAATTTTTAGCACCATTTTATATTGGATTATTAAATTCTTGAAGTTTCCTGTATTATGTTACAGACAGTTGACATTTAGTGTTTAAGGAACAAATTCATTCTTCTAGAATTCTTCTTTTTAAAATGCATAAACTTTTTGGTATTTTATGAATATTTCTAAGAAATTCTGAAAATGAATCTTTTGCTAAATGGATAAAGGAGATATTAACCATATTTTTAGTTAATGAGACCAAAGCCATAAAATCAAGGTTTCGAAACCTATTTCTTAAGTTGCCATAAAACTCATTCTGTGAAATATAGGAAAATGATATCCTTTGTTTAGGAGATGCTTTCACAATGGATTTGCCTTTCCACTGATTTTATGTATCAGATTGATAGAAGGATCAAATATCAGTGATTTCATATGGTAAAATCTATTTAGTATTATGAGAAAATTTGAAAAACCGTAACTTTCACATAAGATGAAAAAAAAAACAACAACAATGAAGCACTATACATTCCAAAGAAAAAAGTCTATGCAGGAGAGATGAACTCAGCTACTCTGAAATGTGCTTAAAATACCAATTACAACACATACTTAACACCAGGAATTGTGACACTTGCTTTCCATATTTAATGATGCTAATGGTAAGACTGTAACTGAAAAGACCAATTCTGACTAAGTTTTCATGGTGTGAAGTAAAATCTGGTGTTAAAATGATAGTCACAGATAACTCTGGGGTAAAAAGTGGCAGGAATAGCTCTGTCTAAAAAAAAGAAAATCAAACAAAAATCTAATGCAGTAATATCTCTATTAGATATTATGGCCCAAAATTTTAACAACATATTCCCAAAAGTGTTCTGTTTTATGTTTTCACTTAACTCTTTTCCTCTCCATTTTCCACAGGAAATATGTAAGAGTAATGAAATTTCAAGATTTAGGAAAATATAGAAATCTGTGTAACCAGCAATATCACAGCCAATACTCACAGTGTAATATGTACTTTGTTTTAAGCAAGTTAGAAGCTGCCTTAATGATTTCAGTAATATACAACATGAACATCCACATCATTCAGTGAATTCATGGAAAACTAACTACATAAATATAGGCAACTTAAATATAATAAATATGGTTTTATGGATATATGAAACTAGCTTGAAAACATGTTTTATAATTCTAAGGAATAAAATATAAAGAGTATCTGATTTTCAAATGGGGGAAGAGGTTTCCATATGTTCTGGAAAATAAAACAGTCTCACACATACTGCATTAAAGATAGGCCTGCAGAGCAAAAATGCATTTTCCATTGGGAACCAAAGAGAACTTCATTCTGAATCCTATATACTTTATCCTAAGGTGTTAAGACATAAATCAAGACATTCTATATAAAATTCTTTGACTTTCTTCCTAAAGTTTATATTATTGTTTTGAAAAGACAGGTTTAGAATGTGGTAAGATATTTCTAAATTACATTTTTAAATGGTATGGTAATGGAATAAATAAATAAGATTTTCAAAAGTTCACTTTTTATAGACATATAAACATATAGTTTCAGTATCACAACTGTGTGGTGTTAGTATAAAGGTAGAAAGATGAATGGGAATGAAAACAAAGTCCAGTAATAGACCCATATATATATATGGACAGGTAGTTTTTGATGAAGATACAAATGTAATTCATTGCAGAAAGGATAATCTTTCAATTAATGATTTGGGAACAATCATTCATATGCAAAACAAATAACTGATTCGGATTATATGCAAAAATTAACTCATGATAGATCCAGACCTAAATGTATGATTGAGAAATATAACAGACATATACAAGACATTATTTGAGAAAAAATTCCAAATAATATATCTGAAAAAACTCTTGTCTACAGAATAATATAATTACAACTCTCAAAACTCAGTAATAAGAAACAAGTAGTCCACTTTAAAGATCAGCAAAAGATGTGAACATATACTTCACCAAAGAATATATGAGCATATCATATATAAAGACACAAAAAGATGTTCAAATCATTATTACCATTAACTACTACTTAACCATAAAATGGACTGAACTATTGATATATGAAGTAAAGTGGATGTATCTCAAAATAATTTTGCTGAGTGAAAGAAGTAACACAAAATAGTGCATAGTGTATGCTTTCAGTATCTAAATATGTAGAAAATACAAACTATAATTTAGTGAGAGTAAGGAGATCATTGGTTGATAATGGTTTTGGATTGGTAGAGAGGAATTTCAAAGGGGCAGAGGGCACTTTTGTGGTTAGATGTATATGTTCATTATCTGGATTATGGTGATTATTTTCAGATGCATATGAATGTCAAAGCTTATTGTAATGCATACTAGAAATATGTGTAATATTTTTGCATGTCAATTATACATCACCCTAGCTGTTTAAAAGGGTGGGCAAGATGTGAGTAAATGGAAGTGGCAATGCAGACCACTTTGAATATAGGCAATAAAATGTGGTAAGGAGGTAATTACATAAAATTTAAGAGAACAGTTAATTTAAGTCAAGGTTTGATTGAGTTAACAGTTACCTCTTCATATCATCCTGTTTACTTCAGACTTCAATTTTTGTAGTTATTTGCTTATTTTTGTTATTTATTCTCTCATTCTTTGTTTTTTCCCATCAAATTTATACAGAAACAGGACAATTGTTTAATGAGTCTATTGAAATGTATGCCCTTCCCTCCCAACTTACCAACCATGACCCAAGCAGAGGTTAGAATATTTTTTAATGGATACTCTTACTGTGAAAATTGTTACATACCATTATCCATATATCACATATAAATATCACAAATATGTACATTAACTTTTATTTTTCTGTGTGAATGTTCATTGATAACTTACTCTGCTAATAGTCAAAAAGGAAATCTGAGCATGTTACCACTAGGTTCAAAATCCTTCAATAATTTGTCTTTAAGTTAATTGTTTTGGTCAGCCACAGATGTGCCTTTTGAAATACACCAAAGATTGGTCAGTATTTATAAAGGGTATTTATTTGGGGTAGAAGCTTACAGTTACCAGGCCA
>PVKH010012048.1:0-17453 GCA_004027955.1 Chaetophractus vellerosus | reverse complement strand
GCCTAGCTCATCTATGATGCCAACATCACCCTAATACCAAAACCAAAAAAACACACTTCAAGAAAACAAAATTACAGTTCAATCTCTCTAATGAATCTGGCTGCTAAAATACTCAAGAAAATACTTTCTAATTGTATTCAACAACACATCAAAGAAATTATACACCATTATCAAGTGTATTTCATCCCTGATATGCAAGGATGGTCCAACATGAGAAAATCCATTAATGTAATAGACCGCACTAACAGATGGAAAGAAAAATATCACATTGTCATCTCTACTGATGCAGAAAAAGTATATGAAAATACATCATCCTTTTTTGATAAAAATGCTTCAGAAGAGAGGAATAGACAGAAACTTCCTCAACATCATAAAGGGTATATATGAAAATCCCAAGCTAACCTCATATACAATGGTGAAATTCTAAAGGCTTTCCCACTTATATCTGGAACAAGACAAAGATGCCCAGTGTCACCACTTTTATTTAATATTGTGTTAGTAGTAGTTGTGTTGGTGGAAAAGTAATTGCAGTTTTGGACCATGAATTTTAAACATTATAACTAGGCTCAAACACATCTTTATTAATCAAAATAAGAACCATTACAATCAACACATTTTTGTCAATGAGAAATAGGCTTTGTTTATTCCTGTAGCATAAAAATTCATGCTTTGGGATTTAATGAACTCTTGGAAAGCATTTTCTACACCCTGATGGTTGTGGATGCATTTTCCCTGCAAAAAGTTATCAAGATGCTTGAAGAAGTGGTAGTTTGTTGCCGAGAGGTCAGGTGAATATGGTGGGTGAGGCAAAACTTCATATCCCAATTCGTTCAACTTTTGAAACATTGATTGTGTGACATGTGGTCGGGCATTGTGGAAAAAAATTGGGCCCTTTCTGTTGACCAATGCCGGCTGCAGGTGTTGCAGTTTTCACTGCATCTCATCGATTTGCTGAGCATACTTTTCAGATATAATCGTTCCGCTGGGATTCAGAAAGCTGTAGTGGATCAGACTGGCAGCAGACCACCAAACAGTAACCATGACCATTTTTTGGTATACATTTGGTTTTGGGAAGTGCTTTGGAGCTTCTTCTCATTCCAACCACTGAGCTAGTCATAGCTGGTTTTTGTATAAAATCCACTTTTCATCACACGTCACAATCCAATTGAGAAATGGTTCGTTGTTGTTGCAAAGAATAATTGAAGATGACACTTCAAAACGATTATCTTTTTGATTTTTCAGTCAGCTCATGAGGCACCTATTTATCAGGCTTTTTCGCCTAATCCAATTTACTTCAAATGCCAAATGACCATAGAATGGTTGATGTTGAGGTTTTTGGCAACTTCTCGTGTAGCTGTACGAGGATCAGCTTCGATCACCATTGTCTTTGTCAACTTCTGATGGCCAGACACTATGCTCCTCATCTTCAAGGCTCCTGTCTCCTTTGCAAAACTTCTTGAACCACCACTGCATTGTACATTCATTAGCAGTCCCTGACCAAATGCGTTGTTGATGTTGCAAATTGTCTCTGCTGCTTTATGACCCATTTTGAACTCAAATAAGAAAATTGCTTGAGTTGTTTTTTGTCTAACATCGTTTCCATAGTTTAAAATAAATATAAAAAAAGCAAGTAATAAGTCATTAACAAAAAAACATAAAGCAAGACGTGCACATTAAAATGATGTACAACATAATCACATTTATTTAAGAATGTATTCCAATATCAAACAACAAAATTCAACAATGCAAAATAACAATTACTTTTGCACCAACCTAATACTTGCTCAAGCACTTAGGCAAGAAAAGGAAATAAAAGTCACCCAAATTGGAAAGGAAGAAATAAAACTTTCACTATTTGCAGAACACATAATCCTGTATGTAGAAAGCCCTGAAAATTCTACAACAAAGCTTTTAAAGCTGATAAGTGATTTCAGTGAATTGGTAGGATATAAGATCAACATGAAAAAATCAGTAGCATTTCTGTACACCAATAATGAGCAATATGAGGAGGAAATCAAGAAAAATTCCTTATACAATAACAACTAAAGAATCAAATATCTAGGAATAAACTCAACTAAAGATGTAAAGAAAGGACTTGTACACAGAAAACTACACAATCTTGTCAAAGGAAATCAAAGAAGTACTAAATAAATGGAAGCATATTCCATGTTCATGGATTAAAAGACTAAACATCATTAAGATGTCCTACCCAATTTGATTTACAGATTTGATGCAATCCAAATAAAATTACAAAAGCAATTTTACTAAATTTGTAAAGCTAATTTTGAAATTTATTTGGAAGGGCAAGGCGTCCCAAATTGGCAAGAATATAGTGAATAAGAGAAACTAAATTGGAGGAAACATACTATCTGAAAAAGCATACTTCAGAGTCCTGTGATCAGAACTACATGATATTGGCACAAGGATAGACATGCTGATGAATGGAACTGAATTAAGAGTTCTGATATAGATTCTCATATATACGGTCAACTGATATTCAACAAGACCACGAAGTCAACTCAAATGTGACAGAGTAACTTCTTCAACAAATGGTGGTTGGAGAACTGGATATCTATATCCAAAAGACTAACAGAGGATCACCGTCTCATGCCCTATACAGAAATTAACTCAAGATGGATCAAAGATCTAAATATAAGAGCCAAGACAATGATGCTTCTATAAGAAATGTAAGGAAGCATCTACAAGATATTGTAATAGGAAATGGTTTCATAAACTTTACTTCCAAAGCATGAGCAATGAAAGAAAACTTATATAAATGGGACCACCTAAAAATTAAAAATTGTTTCACTTCAAAGGAGTTTTTCAAGAAAGTGAAAAGGCAGCCTCTTCAATGGGAGAAAATATTTGGTAGCCATCTTTCCAAAAAGGGCCTAATATCAAGCACATATAAAGAAATCCTACATTTTGAAAATAAAAAGACAACCCATTTAAAAATTGGCATTAGATTTGAATAGACACTTTTTAAAAGAAAAAATTAAAATGACTAATATGTACATGAAAAGATGCTCAACATCACTAGCTATTAGGGAAAAGCAAATCAAAACCACAATGAGATATCATCTTACACCCATTAGATGCCACTATTAAATAAACAGTGAACTACAAGTGCTGGAGAGGATGTAGAGGAAAGGCAACACTAATCCACTGCTGATGAGAATGTAGAATAGTGCAGCCTATGTGGAGGACAGTTTGTTGGCTCCTCAGGAAGCTAACTATAGAATTTCCATATGATCCAGCAATACCACTGGTGGGTAGATACCCAGAATAATTGAAAGCAAGGGCACAAACAGATCTATGCACACCATTGGTCATAGAGGCATTATTCACTATTGCCAAAAGTTGGAAGTAACCCAAGTGTCCATCAACAGATGAATGGGTAAGCAAATTGTGATATATACATACAATGGAATATTACTTAGCTGTAAGCAGGAATGCAATATTAATACATGGGACAACATGGATGAATCTCGAAGACCTTATGTTGAATGAAGTAAGCCAGTCACTGACGGACAAATATTATATGACCTCACTGATATGACTTCAGCAAATTGAGCAGATTCACTGAGCTAGAGACTGGAAGACAAGGTTTCAGGAGAGAGAAAGGGAATAGAGTGTGGTGAACTGATGCTCAATATGGGAAAAACACATGATATGGTGAAAAGGGTTGTTTTAGCAGTGGATGAGGGTGACAGTGGTGCAATGATGTAATTGCACTCAACAGTGCTGTAATGTGAGAGGGAGTAGGGTGGGGGTTTGGGTTGGACTATCTATGGTACTGGGGAAGGATTGGAGGAAGGAACAGGTGACTCAAGGGATATGTAGGTCTGTGGTTAAAAGCACAATGGTGGGATTATTCTTTAGGCAAAATGGCAGGCAAGGGTTATTGATGCAGAGAGTTGGGGGGGGTGATACAGGGGTTAGAGCAAACCTGGGGCATGCCTCTATGAAATATGAAAGTGTTCATCTTGTCAGAGTGTGTTATCTCAATGAGTGGAGACCCACATAATAAACAAGAAAATATTAAACTCCTATCCTAGGGAGTCTTACTATGTTCTCAATTAGACTGGTAAGAATCTCTCAAGAATACAGCCAGTGCCTAATAAAAGAAAACAGACCAATATGTCAAGCCCTCAATATTAATGCATGTAACTATGAATGTTATTCTTAAGAAATTGAAACCTAATGTACCATACTAATATCAGATATTATCTGTAGGGGAAAATGTGAGAAGGGGAAAAGGTGGGGTATATGGGAATCCCCTATATTTTCTATGTGAATTTTCTGTAACCTAAAGCTTCTTTGAAAATAAGGCAAAAAAAAAAAGAATTTGGAGGAGTTGTACAGAAGGAATTGTCACTATAAATAAAAGATATCTTACAGTGATGAAATATACACTGAAATTTTTATTATTTTTTAAATATTTGTATTTTATTTGTTATTAGCCTAGTATTAAACATTGTCTAAGAGTTACTCCCTGAAAGCCTCTTTATTTTTCAAATGTGACCTCTCTCTAAGCCAAACTCAGCATATAAACTCACTACCTTCCCCCTAGCATGGGACAGGACTCTTGAAGTAAGCCTCCTTGGCACTGAGGGATCATCACCAAGCACCAACCAGTGATACAAATGGAAAAAGACCTTGACTAAAAGGGGAAAATATTAATAACAAATGAGTTTTTATGGCTACGAGATTTCAAAGAGAGTTGAGAGGTCATTCCATTGGTTATACTTATGCATGTCTCAGGAGGATCTCATTGACTGCCACAGTAAACAGTGCCTCAAGCAGGGGGGATCCTGAGGGCTCTAGAGACATCTAGACACTATAGACAGGGCAGACAATCTCAGGAATGCAGCACCCTGTCAGTGGGCCTCATCTTGGAATACATGTTCCCCAATGTAACAGAATTTGACTCATTTAAATTTCCCTACACTTGCCTCTTCTGCCTCTTTTATTTGAATCTATAATTTAGCATATACTTATTAAATATTTGTCCCAGAGACATCAATCTTCAGTCTGTTCATATGCCGGTTTGGCCCTGAATCTCAGCAGAGTTGCAATACCTACTCTCAAGTTCATTGGACTCACCCACGACAATCAACAAAAGGATTATGATAGACAATACCCATACCAAAAAAAAAAACAGAGAATATCTACAACTGCAAGCAAGACAGTTCCAGCCAATTGACCTGGATCTAAGCCCCCTCTCAATCAGAAACAGAGTGGGCATCACCATCCCAAAACACTCATAATTGTGGAATTAACATAAATAAGGGGAGGATGCAACTATGAACTAAAGTAGACATTATTATTCTAGCAATGTAAGAATTTGTAATACTGATATAAAGGCAGTGGTCACCCATGGTTCTAAGGGGAGGGAGAAGGAAGAATAGGTATAATATGGGGTATTTTTGGAGCATTGGAATTGTTCTGAATGACATTGCAATGACAGGTACAGGCCATTATACATTTTGTCAAAACCTATAAAATTGTGCAGTGCAAAGTATAAACTATAACATAAACTATTGACCATGGTTAGTAACAGTGCTTCTATATGTATTCATCAATTGTAACAATTTTACCACACTAATGAAAGATGCTGTTAATGGGAAAAGTATGAGAGAGGGAGGAGTTGAGGTAAATAGGAATCCTCCTATATTTTCTATATATATTTACTTAATTTAAACCTTCTTTAAAAATAAAATAAAATTTTTAAAATTAACAATAAAAAATAAGCTTACTTAATTCACCTTGACAATTTAGTTATGCATATACTTTTGTAAAATGTACTAATAAATTCAAAGATTATAGAATAGCTATTCTCTTAGACACATAACAATATAACAAACTCAATCCAACACAATTCTCTTCATTTTTCCTAACCTCATAGGATGATTTTGGCATTAATAACATGGTTTAAAAATTAGTTGTTTGAAATATGATAAATTATGTGTATGTAAATAGAAAATTCTGAAAGAATAAAGCATTCACCCCCTTATGTTGTTATCTTGAAAATCTAATGGACATGGGTATACTTTTAAAATTCTTTCTGTACCCCACTTTTTATATTTTCAAATCCATGTTAAAGTGTCATTTTGAATCTGGCTACTCACATTTCCTCCCTCACCTGCTTTTGGGCCTCACCCAGGCTTCCTAGTCCTTAAAATACCCAGTGCTCCAAAAATGTGTTTCTCACTACAAGTTCTCTTTTCTTTGTGGTCTATTTATAAAGTCTCTGTAGAGGGCATAGTTATGGTTTTTGTATTGGCAGAGTAACTTAAATCATAGCAAACAAAGAAAACCATATGATTTATAAAAACTGTGTAAACATATTAAACAACCCTTTGAAGGCACTGAAGAGCAAACAAGCAGTTAAAAATTGAAACAATTTACCGTTGAAATAAGTAAACAACAATTGATGAGATCCATGATTATGCAGCTTTTCCTTTCAAGGTTAAAACATACAGAGACAGCCATAATCTTATAGACTGAGTTGTTCAACAGTGGAGTAAAGTAAAGCCAGAGCAGATACGAATTAAGGGAGATATTTCATAAAGGAAGAGGCCACAGAAAGAGGAGCTCCAAAATCTTTATATATCTCTTCTCACAAATTTTGACTAAACTCAAAACTTCATATGCACAAGAAAGACTCCAGAGAGGCCAGAAGAAGGCAACACTTGAAAGGTGGTACAAGCCAAGAGTTGATTTTAGATGTAGCCTACAGAAGAGATAAAATTGGAGGTTAAGTGCCATCAAGAGAGTGGGGATTTTTAACCTACCCTGAATTTTCATTAAAACCTCAGAAGAAAACATACTTTAGGAGTAAATCATTTGTTCCAAATCTAAGTGAACAAAACCAAAATTGACATGCCTTAAAAAAATATACAACAAAGACTCCACAGAGTAATCTGCCAGAAATTTAACTGCCTGCTTGAACAGAAAGACAACACTCCCCAAAACAGCAGAATTCAGGTGCTCTCCAATGTGTCATTCACACGTAATTTGTCCAATATAAACCATATTGGTCACATGAAAAATCAGGAAAATGTCATCCAAAGTCAAGATAAAAAGCAGTCAATAGAAACAAACCCTGAATTGACCCAAAGATGGAATTTACAAACAAGGCATTAAAGTATGTACTATAAAAATATTTAGGGTCATAAAGAGGCTTAAAGGAAAAATCTAATTTCTAAAAGATAATATGTTTTGACATTTATAAAATACAAATGTGAAATATATGAGAGCAATAGCATGAAAAATGAAGTAAATGAAATTATATTGTTGCAACATTTTCATATTTTCCTGAAGTGGTACAATAGTCAACCTAAGTGCATTCTAATTAGATAAGCATGCATATTGCACTCATTAGAATAATCACTAAAAATATCTGTCATAAATAAAATGTCAATAGAAATTTTAAATTTTTATTCTAAAATTATTTGATTAAAAAAAGGGAAGGAGAAGCAGAAGCAGGAACAGAAACAGAAGCATTTATAATCAAGCCTGCACTGCTTCTTGGGAAATTGTTTTCATCATGCTTTCCAGTGACTTTCACATTGCTAAATTGAATGGGCAATTCTCTTGTCTTAATTTTGCTTACCTCTTCAACAGCATTGGACAGAGATGAGCATTCCTTCCCCCTTGAAGTGCTTTATTTTTTCTCTTCCAAGAAACCAGTCTCCTGGTTGGTTTTGTAACTCATTCCCCACTCCTCAAGCTTCTCATCTGGTTCCACTCATCTCTCAAACTTCTTAACATTGCCAAGAGTCAGGTACAGTATCATTCGTCTTCTCTATTTATCTACATTAATGCCTTTGGTTAGTTTATCCAGTCTAGTGTTATCTCTATATGCTGATTCCAATTTATTTCTCCAGTCAGGACCTCTCCTTTTTGTATATTCACCTATTTATTCAGCATCTCTACTTTCTTGTTTGATTGACATCTTAAAGTTAAAATGTTCTAAGCTGAGCTTCCAATCACCCCACCCCAAATATCTGCTCATATTCTGGTACTACTCATATTAATAAATGGCACCTCCAAACTTCCACTGTTCATTTGAAAAATCTTAGTCTCATTCTTAACTTCTATCGACTTCAGAGCCTCATATCAAATCCATCAAAATGTGTTCACAATTCTATCATACTTTAACAGCTTTACCCTGGTCTATATAAAAGATTAAGTTAGATTAAGACATCCCTTTGCTCAAACATTTCAACTTCATTTAGAATAAATGTCAATGCCTTAGAATTTCCAATGAGGCTCGGTATGAGCTGACTTCTAGAGCTCATCTCCTCCTCCTCTAATATTCAGTCAATCTGACCTCTTTGCTGTTTGATGAAATTGCCAGACAAGCCCTAGCCTCAGAGCTTTGAAGTTCCTGTTTCCCCTGTGTGGAAGGAATTCTCTCTTCCAGGGAACTGGTTTGGTTTGTGTTTTCACCTTCTTCCAGTCTCTTTTCAAATGAAGCTTTCTCTGTGGCCTTCTTGACCATTCTATATAAAATTCCAAACTACCCTACCTCTATAAGCACACAAACACCTTCTTGTCTCCACTTAATTTTTCTCAAATCACGTATAACCAATTGAAACATTCTTTTTTTGACTTTTTATTTTGAAATATTTTCAAATTTACCTGACATTTACAATAATAATATAAACCCAATACAGAAAATTCCAACACACCACTATCCCCTTAAGATACACAGATTCACCAATTTTAAAATTTTGCCACTTTTTTTTTAATCATTCTATATCTCTCTGTCTGTCTGCTTGTACACTCATCCATTTACCTATTTGTCTACTTACCAATCCATTTTCTGAACACTTGAGTATAGGTTGCATACATCATGCTCCTTGAACACTTAATACTTCTGTGTACATTACCTCAGAACAAGTATATTCACTTATATAACCAACTTAAGTGAAGTTATCAAGTACAAGAAATTTAACATTATTGGGACATGTGGAAAATTGAAATAGGGAATGAAATATTCTTTTGTTTACTGTCTGCCTCCACCCACTAGAATATAAACTCTATGATAACAAATATTTTATTTTCTATCATATTCTTTCATAAACTAAACTTCTAGAATATTTTCTGGCATATACTAAGTTTTTGATAGCTATTTGTGAATAGATTGGTTGTACTGAACACAATATAATCCAATTGCCATCCATCAAACATAGTATGAAATTGGAGCTGTACATTAAACAAAGTGTCTTAGAAATTTTCTAAGAATTTTCTATTTGCCCATTTACTCGAGATTCCAGTTTGCTTTGGGAAGCTTTCATTGTTGAGGAAAAAAAGATTTTTTTTTTTCATTTCTGTTTTTTTAAACTGCTATGTCACAATACCATAGAAATTTACAAAACATAGCACATATATAGTGTACAGTTAGCCCTAAAACGTTAATAATTTAATGAAGTAAAAGTATGGTATTTAAAAATTAGTTTCTATATAAATCCATAAGAATTAAAAGATAGTGGCCAACCATATTATTAAAACTGTAGCTATAATCCCTGTCAAATTTTATTATTATTTAAAGCATAGGTAAGTAGATAGATTTCCAGATGATGTGCCAGATGTTTACTCTTAGTAAATGCAGCCTATAATTTATGTATTTATGTACTTATTTACTTATTTTATATTTTTATATTTATTTATTTTATTCTTAATAAACTTTATTTTTTGGAGCCATTAAAACTACATAGAAAGTACACAGAGCTACCATATATTCACTGTCTCCTAACTCTCCCCACAATGATTTCCCCAATTATTAACATCTTGCATTAGTATGGTATGTTTGTTACAACTGATGAGCCAATATTGATATATTATTATTGTTATTAACTACAGTTAATAGTTTATGATAGGGTTTAGTCTTTGTGTTGCACAGTTCTGTGGGTTTTGACAAATGTGTAATATGTATCTACCACTAGCTATCGTCTATTTTTATCATAAATTTAATTAAATATAATTATATTAAATATAATTAATACAATTATATTTAATTAAATATAATCATTAGCACTTCATTGAAAAGTTCTATATTAATTGAAATATGAGTATATTAATATGGAATTATATCTATATACATATCCTAATATGGATATTTTTCACTAAATATCTCATTTTAACAAATGATGCAAGCATAAAACATGAGATTCTATGTAATGCAGGTAGAGAGAGAATATTTTTTAATGACACTATTCAAATAGAGTTAATTTTGCTGACATTTGTTAGGCTTTAATTTGAGAAATTTATACATAAACACAAATACGCAAGCAATCATACACATAAACAGAGGGAAAAATTATCTTCTACCTATCCCGAATTCTTACTCCCACTAAACTTTTATAAGTGTGCTTCATATAAAGTTGCCTTCCCTATCTTGCACAGTGACAGGTTTTAAAGTCGAATAGAGGCTCTTCAGAAACTCTGCCGAAAACTTTGGAATAATTTTTGAGCACAGCTCTATGGCGGCATGATGACACATGGATGATTATTTAGTCACGCATCTGCTTAGGGTTTCATATCTTCTACAGCTGAAGACATCTGTGTAGAAGATCTGTCAATTATGTGTATGTGGGCTTTCAATTGTTTTATGTCACATAAAAGCCTCGGGGGCACATCGTTTCAAAACGTATGGCCCAATTTTTTATAACTTCAAGAAAATCTTATTATATCTATATGTTCTAATTGGAAATTATTATAACTAAATTATATTCATAAGATAATAAATTTAAGGCACATTGAAGGTACTGAAAATTTTCAGGACTAAAACTAACAAATGAAATTGATCCACTTTAAAATTTCCTTTGCTCTGTGATATAAAATATTACTGCATAATCATTTTTATGAACTCGTATCCAATGATGATATTTAATATGGGACATTTTAGATATAGATCAATTTAGAAGGAGTTAGATGTATTAACCTAATGAGATATATTATACAATGTCAGTTTACCAACATTTATGAAGTCTCACGTTCTGGGAATGAGATTGAATAAGACACAACTCCTGTTTTCATCTATTCTGCTCCTAAAGCATGATTAAAGAAAAACCACAATATTTTAGATTAAAATTTTGTTGTTTTTTTATCCTTATTAAAATATGCACATTACTGTTCTGAGTCTTAATAATTTCTGGTTACTTATTTCTTGTGCCCCTTGAATCAGCAGCAGGGCTCACTCTCAAGAAATAAGGGGAAAACACACCAGGAACTGCCCCAAATCCTCCCACAACAGGGCTGGTTGGGATTTCAAAGATAGTGGCACTCAATGCCATTGTGATCAGTCCTTAAACATTTATTACGGGAACTTACATAGAGTGCTACAGTCATTGAATTAAACTAACAGCTAATGTATCAATTAACTCAGGGGAAAGGCAGTTTGAGAGTAACATGAGCCAATTACTAAAAATGGTGTACCTTCCCTAGCTCACACCTATTACCTGCCATTAGACTGCAACAGACATTTGGAGGCTTTCAACAAGATAAAGGAATAAAAGTGAGAGGGATTATCTATGGAGCAAGTTGGTAGAATAGGGGCATCATGGGAACACAGGATTAGGGCACAACAGAAACTGTCAGCAAATGATCCCTTTACTACTTGTACTTTGCATGCCCCACTTCATGCTGGAGAAGAGAGAAAAACATCCACTATTTGAGAGTGGTTTTTAACGAACTCAGAGGGAGGGGGTCCAGCCACTGAGAATTCCTGTTCTGATAAGCATCTGAGGCTGCTTATTCCTGGTTTCTGCGTTTAAGGTCAGACAGAGCTTTTTCAAAAAATTTAGCATCTCCCCCAGGTTGAGGAATGGCACACAATAGAAAAGGAGGTAGGAGCAGAGGAAGGCCAGAGGATGGCTCCTTCCACTGTGCTTATGACTTAACCAGAAAAGCAGGTGGGGTGTAAGTGAGATCTGCACAATGGCTGTTTGACAGGTATCTATGACATACATCACATCACATCACCTCACCTCACCTCACCTCACCTCACCTCATCATATTACAAACATAGCATAGCTAGCATAGCATAGCATAGCATAGCATAACACAGCATAAAATAACATATAGTATAATATAACACAACATAACCTAACATAACTGGTATTGTCAAGTATTGAAAGAAAATAATTTTCAGTAAGACTTCCAACATCTTCTGTCTCTTATCTTTCAAACTATGAAAGTATTCACTATTCTTTTACAAAATATTTTCAAGGGAAAAACTGAACACATATGAGGGAAAATGTATATTTTTTAAAGTGTTTCTATCTGGGTTAGAGTGTGCATGAAAATTGCTTACAACCAATATTTTTTAAGAAATCCATGAGATACAATGGGCTTGGAGCTTTGGAACCTGGCTTAATTTACTTGCTTCATGAATTTGAGAAATTCATTCTCTACCAGCTTCACCCATCTGTTCTATAAAATCTGATAATATTTTCTCTGTCTTTCGCTCACAGTGCTTGTACAGTTAAAAATTAAATAACGCATATTAAAGTATTTTATAAACTTTAAATTGCTATACAAATACAAGAGCATTATAATTTCGAAACCATAGCTCCTATTACTAGTATTCATATAACAGCTTCAGATAAAAGAGAGATTAGATTTGCTAATGTGTTACCCTCAAAGGACTATTGATTCCTTTGAGGTTAATGCATTAATAACATAAGAAGGTGAGTTCAAGATTTGCCTGAAGGGGAATATTTTTCCCTGCTTCATTCTTTTTGTTTTCACCCGAGATTGAAAAAGTAAACAACCTCTAAAATGGACTCTGTTTTCTAGTAATAAGAAAACCAAAATAAAACAGACAAAAGTTTGCAATACTACGTGAGAAAGACCACCAAAGAAAAGCTATTAATGCAGCTTTCTCCTTGGAGTCTTTGTTTTTTTATCTGCCCTTTAAATTTTAAGAATCTACAATTCTATCCTAACTTTTCTGTTACTATCTTATTTACAAATTATTTTCCAATTAGCTTTTAACACTACCACAAATTTAGTCCTGATTTTTGTCTTAAGTTTATTGGGTTTTTGTTTGTTTATTTCTTTCTTTGTATTAGTCATTGAATGGGTTAATATGTCAGGTTCAGCTGTACAGAAGCAGAATTATTTTTATTTGCAGCTAAGGGCATCCCTATTCTTTTATCGTATTTAGATTATATAGTTAGTTTTTAGCACTTACTATGTGGTTAGTAATACCATCACTGACTCTTGACTAATCTCCATGCTGGGGCTTGGGGTACTGCATTCTGAACGTCTAAATATTTTTCTTTGCAAATTCTCTGCTAAATAGTTTTATTAGCTTATTGATATCCATATCTACCATTTAATCTAGGTGTAACTGTAAGAAGGGAGAAAGGAGGATAAATTAGGGAAAGAGAACATATTCTATTGGCTTTAATGTGACTAGCAAAAGTTTCCCTTGAGTTTTTTTCCCCAAATTGCTAAAGCCTGAGTCAAGCTTTTAGCAATTGTTAGGTTTGACTACTCCCACATCTGCTTTAAAGCTTTAGAGTTTTGAGCACTTTTTAATATCTTGAATTACAATCCTCAAAAAACAACCATAAATGATGTCTTGAAAGTGGGTACCAAACATGTGACCTGGCATATACCCAGAAGAACTGAGAGCAGTGACATGAACAGACATCTGCACACTGATGTTCACAGCGGCATTATTCAGCTGGAAACAACCCAGGTGTCCATCAACTGAAGAATGGATGAACAAATTATGGCACATACATGATGTATATTATGCAGAGGTAAGAAGAAATGAAGTTGTGAAGCATATGACAACATGGGTGAACCTAGAGGAAGCAAGCTATTGTGAACTAAATATATTGTGTAAACTCATGGAGTTAATAATTAGAATATAGGTCACCAAAAAATAGAAGGAGGGTAGAGAATGGAAAGCTGAGGGTTAATATGTACAGAATTGGTAAAAATATTGTTTATAAATCTTTGGAAATGAGTAGAAGAAGTGAAAGCATATCATGGAATTTGTAACTGGCATTGCTATTGTATGGATATGACGGTGGTTGAAAGGGAAGGCGTAAGGTCATGTGTATTACTAGAACGAAAACTGAAAACTCTAATACTGTACTGTATATGACAGTAAAGCCTCATGTCAAACATGGGTGATATTGCAAATATAAGACTGTTTTTACAAAATATAAATACAAATATACTAGAGAGAAGGAAAAAGAATAGAAGTTATGTATGGCAGGGGAAGCATAGAGAGATTGAATGGTTATGAGTTTTGTTTGTTTTTTGCTTATTATTATAGGAATAATGAAAGTGCTCTAAGTATGATTGAAGCGATGAATGCACAAATATGTGATTATACTGAATACCATTGATTGTATATTTAGGATGGATTTATGCCTTATTAATATGCATCAATATAATTGATTTTTTTGAGGAAAAAAAGTGGGCACCAAAAAAAAATGCCTTTGCTTTGAATACCTGAATTGTAGATTTCTGTTAATCCCCGATAGTCTTCCCTAATTAAAGAAATTACAGCAGGAAGAAGAATAAGGACAATATTTATTACTTATTTGGAGGTTGGGGAAAATGTAAATATCCAAAATTTGATTCTACCTCAGCACATCTATCCTTCTGTTCATCAGCCACCCTAATATTCATTTAAATAAACATATATTCAGTATAGCCCTACAGAATCATGAAGTGTGAAAAATGGAGGAAATTTATTAATGACTAAGTTTCAACCACCTATTTTACAAATGAAGAAATTAGAAAAACAAGAATGAGCCACTTATTTTTCTTACATCACAAAGGAAATGCAAGTAATTAGTATAAGGTATACTCTTCTGGTGTATAAAATATGGAATAATACTTAATGGAACAACATACAGGGTGAGGTAACATTGGATGCTTTGTAGAGAAACTACATTAAGTGCTCCTCAGTATCAAAGCCATTTCCCCAACATAATCAACATGTTAGGGCAGAGGCCTTTCAAAATCATGGGTACAAGTATTATTTCCTTAATGCCCAAATAACATGTGCAGGAAATATTTTCTCATAAGAGTTTCCAATCTCAAAGAAAATACAAACAATTCTTTTCCTGTTCAGTTTTTGTTAGCAGGGAAAGTGGAGAAAAATGCCCTTTTAGCCATTGAAACATTAATCTCTTAGACACCTCTCCCTGTGAAACCAAAAATGTATTAGATCCAAATTTGTTTTGGCTTTAAGTCCTTGGGGATATTTTAAATCCTTCTAATGCTCGCAATTTGAGTCATTGTTTTCAGGTCCAAAATTATTTTATGAATACATTAAAATATCCTTTAGATAGTGTGAGAATTTAGGGAGAAATGACAATAAAAAGACAACTGTAGAATAGAATAATAGACTAATCAATAGAATAAATCTACCGTTAAAAGTTATAAGGAATCAAATATTGTTTGTGGAAGAGCAAAAAGTATTATCTATCCAAATTCTCTGTGGAGGAGCACATTTTGTTGTTTTCCAAAATATTAAATATCACATCTAGAGGAGAAATATTGCATTGTAATATAAATAGTAGGCTTTTCTAGTCTATTATATGTGCTTCAAAGAAATTCATTCCTTTTATTTCATAAGTATTATAGAATTTCATAAAGGAAATTCTAAAATCCTGTGAACTTTTTCACCTTGTTTATCACCTATTTAGTTTTTATGTTTAATCTTTCTTCTGACTATAAGCTTCACATATTTTTCATTGAAAATATTGTATTGTTAGAAATATTAAATATTAATGGTTTGAACGACCTTCTCTGGATGTCTTTGTTATTTAGTATAGGAAATTTTGATAATATACTGATATAATAGATTAATTGACATTAAATATTATAATTGTCAATGTAATAAAGCAAAGTTTTGATACGTTTGCATTTCTTTCCACTATGAGTTTATATCTGGACAGCCATGAAATCTAATTTTCATAAAATATTAGACAGTGCTCTCAAAAATAAGGAAGGATTAATCAATCTGGTTAATTTTCTGGTTAGTAGAAAATTTCCCCTGCCCCAAACTAACACAAGATCCAACACTTTTCCATCTGAAATTTTTTCGCATTTAGAAAATCAGTACTTTACTAAAACCTTCTCACACATTCATTACTCAGATTTCACTATATATAGTGAGAGAAAATACAGGGAGTGAGTTCTTCCTAATGCACTTCAAAGAAGAATTCTTCTTTTTTTTCCATTTTGTGTATGAGCATGACTTACTTCCACCATTTTCCTTCAGGACATTGTGCTAAATTTACTTCTAACACATTTTTAAGAAGCCAGCAGAGTCCCTTGGTTTCAAGGAATGAGCAACACTTCCTTTAGTCCACCAAATGTAGAAAATAATTCTTGAATGTGTCATGAATATATAGATTCAACTATCTTGCATGACAGTGGGAGCCTCATTATAAGCCTCCCTTAAGTTTTAAAGCAAGAATGTTTAAGATACTGCAGAATCATTCCTTAGACATTGCTTCCCATTTGTTTCATTATGGACTAAAGAGGCAAATGACTTCATGGGAGCCAGAAGTTGGAAAACCATACATTTTATTACAGCCCGTGAGAGAGAGGGAGTGAAAGAGTTAGAAACACACAAAAATCTACACAAATTCAAGCATATATTTTCAAGTGCGGTATTCTCACAGTCTTGGGAACACTAATATAAATTGTGGATGGTGAGAGTATGTGTGCATTCCCTAAAATATTTGACCATACACACTTTCCTCCCATATGGAGCATTCCTTGGAACTTGGATCTAGAGCTCTTGTGACTGAATTTTGAAAATTCCATGGTATTATACACGTAGGATTTCTAGAGTAAAATATATTTGTGGGAGAAACTTATAGGTAAGTCCTCAGGCTCTTAACTTTTCCTTGCTCTTCATTAACTATATAATCCTGGGTAAGTAATTTAAACTTTCTGAGCCTCAATTTTTCATATATAATAATATGAAAATTGTAACTACCACATATAGTTTCAAAATTAATTGGTTTGGTATTTGTGAAATGCTTAACATAGGACCTGGTCCATAGTGGGAAACAAATAAGCTAATAAAGATCATTATTTTGTATATTACAAATATAAAAAATAAGAACAATAAATGGCTGACTGACTGAATGAATAGCTATACTTGAAAATTATGGATCTAAAACTGCAACTTGCTCTACAACAGAATCCTTGCTGGTCATCTTTGTGTGCCAGATGCAAATCTATGGTTTGGCTTATAGTAGGAACTTCTAATTGCTTGCTAAAAATAACTTTTAAAATATAGTAAAAGTTACAGTGAATTCAGAGCTCTGCATGTGTTCAAGTTTATTTCATTGTAACACTCTGAAAAGTTGTGTTTTGCTCTGCTCTATCTGAACCTGCAATGGTTTGTGTGAAACGTAAATGAAAAGAAAAATACAAGCATAAAAAGCACC
>PVKH010012047.1:0-17467 GCA_004027955.1 Chaetophractus vellerosus | reverse complement strand
CTAATAAACTTTTCTTTCACACGTCTCTGTTGTCACTCATCCTTGCCGCACCTGACTATCTGTAAAAAGAGCCTTACAGAGCAGAGGGTATGCCCCACAATCTCACCAATCCCATCCTCTTCTGAAACTGAGGCAGCGAGCACCTTGTTAGCTGGCCCACTGAAAACAGTTCCTCAAAGAAATTCCAAAGACCAGGTCCCTCAAGTTACTTCAGGAGAGGACTGAAAGCCGCATCCTCCTTAATTGAAGCTCAGTGGGTGTCATTAAGCCCTCAGCACAGTCCAGATACGACGGGACATTATTCGGTCATGCAATTTAATTCAAACCGACCCTCAAAGACAAAAATAATAATAAAATAAAGGAAAAAAATTTTTAATTGACACCTGTCATTTCAGGTGTGCAGATTTTTTCAGTCAGTAATCTGATGACCAGCTAAAGAGGGCATCATTAAAAAGGTGCTTTGGATCTTGAGCCAGGACAAGCCAGACTGAAAAGGGATTTTCCTGGTTTTTTTTTCCCCAGCTATTGATCCTTCTAATTTTATATTTCTATGGCTCAGTTTCCACAACCCTCCCTTCTTCGATCTTGCTGTCCTCTTTCTTCCTCTCATCAACTTTCCTTTCTTTAGTACACTTCAACTGGAATAGATGGCTGAGCTTCTGTGAAAAAAGCACAGTTTAAGGGCAACAGCAAGGTTAATCATATAGCAACAAACAGAAACTTACTGTCGGCCCAGGAAACTGGCATTCAACCAGGAGTACCTGCTCCTCACCGTGATTATACCACCAGCTTGGGCACGAAGAGCCAATTGGCAGCCACATAGCCCTGAATCCTGTGAAACTGGGAATACCGCATAGAGATCCAATCTTTTCAAACCCACATTTATTCCCCTACTCTGCTCCGTTCCTGTTAGCTGACTAAAGAAACACCTTCCTTGCTGCATTTAGTGGAAGTCCAGTCAGTACGGCCTCAAAGATCTCACTTATTATTTCCTATATTTTTATAGCTGAAATTTATACATGAAATTTTATGAAACATTTTTTTCTGATTTTCCCCCATTACACAGGAGACTTATTCCTAATGAATTATTTGACCAACTACCTTTGCTCAGGCATGGCTTCCCTCTGTCCCAGCCCACATAGAACATCTGCAGGCAACCTGAATGTTCCTGCCGCTGACAACCCCGCTTCTCTGCAAACTGTCACCATCTGGACATCAGCTGTGCGCTCCGGAGAACCCACGCGTGAGACTGCCAATCTTCTCCCCCGTAAGTCTGTGAGCTTAGCATTTCTCCAGGATTCTAACCCGGTGACTCAAGTGAATCTAAAGTTTTTTCTCCCCCTAGTATCTTCATTCTCTTCGCTTTAAAAATCATTGTTCCCATCCATTGATAAAAACAATAAAATTCCCTTTTGATTAGAGGAAATATTTCCACTTTGTCTTACCACCAGACCTAAAGTGAACTGTATATTTTCCAGGTGATTTGCCATATCACTTCACAAAAGTATAAAAAAGCTCTGCCAAGAAACATGGTACATCTATTTGGAAAGCAGTTAATTTCATTTTTTTAAAAATAAAAATCTGGTAATATTGCTTTAATCAGAATACTTTACATATGTTCTCACTTACTTCAAAAGAATGTGCCTGCTGTAAAACATAAATCCTTTTGTAGCATATAATAATATAATGTTTTAAATTGTTGGCAACGGTTACAATGTTAATTCAACCATCTCATTATTATTAATTCAGTGACTAATTTTTCTTAATTAACAAGCATTTGGCTCAATTAAATATTTAGTTAATTTGAGAAAATTACATTATGCCAGTATCCAGAATACAGAGATGTCCAAGACTTCAAAACGGTTCTGAAGTTTACTGGCTAGTAGGAAAGGCAGAAGAAATTGCAGATACTTTCAGATCAGCTCAAGAAGTATGACCATCTAGACACAAAAAGCTCTTCAGAGAACACTTGATTTCTCAACTGTTTTGTTTCCTTTAAAGGGAGAGCAGGGAGATTTTAAATTTGTATTTAAATTATCAAGGCAACAAGGACCTCATTCATAAAAAAAAAAAAGTCATAAGAAACTGTTACCTCTGTGATAGAACTTGGTTTGGAAAATTTATTATTTTTTTAAAAATACAGTTGGTTTTTCCTCTATGTAGTGGTTCTTAATATTTTGGGAAGCTGCATGCTAATATTTGTCAGAATTAGAATCACAGGGGAAGTTTTTCAATCTTCACATGACCTCTGTATTCCAGTATTCTCAAACTTTACTGAGGAGGGCTTCCAAAACCACAGATTGCTAGGCCCACTCTCAGAGCTTTTGATTCAATGGGTCTTAAATGGAGCCTGAGAATATGCATTTCTAAGAAGTCCCCGTGTGATGCAAACCCCACTCTGAGCACCAAAAATATCCCATTTGACTATCATGGAGAAGGTTGCATTTTGTGAAATCTCCCCCAAATTATTGTTATATGCCCATCTATTAACCACCAATCAACATTTAACTTTTCTTCCAGCATCACCAGATCCTTTTTAACATTTTGTGTCCATGCTCTTTATACATCCAGAGAAATGTGTAGTTATGTCTTTTCTATGCAGCAGATCCTGCTGACGCAAGCCAAAGGTTAGCTTTGTTGTTCTTTTACATGCTGTCAGTGATTACTCATTCTCTCTAATTTTAAAATAGGTTCAGTGAAATTATTCACCTACATATCTATTAGGGATTTTTATAAAGCTAAACTAATAATAATAACACTAACACTCCTATAAGTGTTAACATATCCCAGATGCTGTTTAAAGAGTTTCATGCATGCTATCTCATTTAAATCTTCACAACAATCCAAAGAAATAAGTATTTTTATCATTTCCATTTTATAGAGATGGAGACTGAGGTTAAGAAATTTGCCCCAGGTTAAAAGGGTGGTAAATGGTAGCACCCAGGTAATCTGGCTTAAAATCCATGTACCTAACCATTATCCATCCTGCAGCAATCTAGAAGGGTTAAAGTTATCAGTGCATGTATTAATGATTCTTTATTTAACTTTTTATTTGAAAAACTTTGAAACTTAAGAACAGTTACAAAAATGACACAAACCCCATACAAGAACTCCAACAAACCCCTAACTCATCAGATAACCAGACCCACCAATATGTTAACCTTTTTCCACATTTGTTGTATCAGTCTATCTATCTATCTATCTATCTATCTATCTATCTATCTATCTATCTATCTATCTATCTATCTATCCATCCATCCATCCATCCATCCATCCATCCATTTTGTGAATACTTTAGTGTAGGTTGTATACATCATGCTCCTTGAACACTTAATACTGCCATGAACATTTCCTAAGAACAAGTATATTCACTTATTTAACCACTCTAAGTGTAGTTATAAAGTTCAAGAAATTTAACATTGATATAAAGCTTATAGTCCGTATTCCAGTATTTTCAAATATCCCAATAATGTCTTTTAGAGCCTTTTCTCCTCCTTTATTTGATGGCATCTAGGATGACATATTGCCTTTAATTGTCTTGGTCTCCTTAGTTGCTCTTTCCCCCCCCCCCAGTGGGAACATATATACTGTATAAACTATCCCATCTCAACCTACTCCCAAACATATCATTCAGTGGGATTAATCACACTCACATTGTTGTGTTACCCCTACCACCTCCATTATTAAAATGTTCCCAACTCTGCAAACAAAAATCCTACACCCATTATGCATTAACTCCCCATTCCCCCTGTTCTCTACCACCTCTGGCAACCTGTACTCTGTTTTCTCTTTCTCTGAGTTTACATGTTCTCTGATATTTTCTTTGTAATTGTCATGGGGCTTGAATTTAGCATCCTAAATCTACAACAATTTCATTTACTTTGATACAGACTTAACTTCAATAGTATACACAAATAAGTTCTTACGTCCCTTCGTCCCCCTGCCTTCATGTAGTTCTTGTCACAAATTATGTGCTTATATATCATGATTCCAGAACCACTGATTTTACATTTTATGCATTCGCCTTTTAGATCCGGTAGAAAGTAAAAAGTGTAGTTACAAACCAAAATTACAATAGTACTGGTGATTACCCATGTCGTCACCCTTACTGGGGGTCTTTATATCTTCATTCAGCTTCAATCTATTGTCTATTCTTCTTTCCTTTCAACCTACAGAACTGCTTGTCATTTCCTGTAAGAATGATCTAGTACCAACAATACCCCTCAGCTTTTGTTTATCTAGGAATGTCTTTAACTCCCTCCTTTATGATAGACAGTTTTGCCAGCTATAAAATTCTTGGTTGGCAATATTTTTGGCTTTTAGCACTGTAAATAAGTCATCCCACTGTCTCATTTCCTCCATGGTTTCCAATGAGAAATAAATTAAATGTATTGCTGAATTTCCCTATTAACAATATAGAAATTTTTTAAACATTGAAATTTCACAAATAATTGACACACCAACAGTTGAACATACGTTAAAGAAAGTACAAAAGTGACATTAGAAAAAATTTTTTGAAAAAAAAGTGTATTAATGAACAGTAAAGAATTATGTATCTAGACCATGAATGGCACACATCCAACACTAAAGGAGAATGCAGTCACCACCCGGACCTCATTGTCTGAGTTATGAGGTAGATTCAGTTTGAAAATAAGTTACACATTCAATTTGTTTCTGAAAAGCCAGACTTTTTTCTGCCTCTCTTTTGTAAGAAAAGAGCTAGGTCTTTACTGCTGCTGGGACTAATGCTGTACAAGGATTGGAAAATAAGGAGCAAACGTATCTTTCTCCTGGTACTTGAACAAGAGAACAGTTAGTACAGAAATGGCTTTGGCACCCTAATAATGGATTCTGTCTCACCACAATTTCAGTAACTTGGGCTGGTTTCCATTGTACAAGTGTGACTCCACCACATAGCATAAAAACTGAAATCCACTGTAATTTGCTGAGTGTCTGGATTAACATTAAAACAGTTTGTAAAGCAGTATAGAGAATCTTTAGTTGACAGATCACCTGGTACACTGCTGCATCCAGGTTGCCAAGAACTAGGAAAGCCATATTGTTCTGAACAGCATACACTAATGATGGCATGCTTAACTTCATCAGTTCCTTGGGGTTCCCCAAGACATTTTCTCTTAGAGATGCCTTGAATCTACCCAGACTACTAGTTTCTTTCCTGGGGAAATCATTATTCCCCAACAGCCCCACACAGAATTGGTATTTAATCTTATGGAGGTTCACTTTGCTTCTTCTGGCTTTCAACAGTTTGATTATAATATGTTACAGTATGGATCTATTTGGGTTTATCTTGTTTGGAGTTCATTGACCATCTTGAATGTGTATATTATGTCTTTCATTAAATCTGTGAAGTTGTCAGCCAGTATTTCCTTGAATATTCTCTTTGCCCCTTTCTCTCTTTCTTCTCCTTATAGGACTCCCACAATGCATATATTGGTGCACTTGATGGTGTCCCACAGGTTCCTCAGTCTGTTTGCTCAGAGCAGATTTCAGTTGTTTTATTTTTAAGTTCACTGGTTTTTTGTGTGTTGCAGTTATCAGAGCTTATCCATAAAATGAGTTTAGAGAATAGCTCCAGGCCAAAGTGTAAGGGCTTTTCTGATCCTTTTTGTGCATACCTCTTATCATGTGCATGTGTCTATAGCCCTAGGAATTTCCCCATTTACACAGATATGAACGTCTCCTCTTCCCTAGGAAACAATTTCCTCACAGTCTCGGGCACTGCACTGCATGTTCCACGGCAAACAGTCCTTTGCCCCAAACTGCATGATTTGATTGATGGCTCTCCTACAGTGTTCTTAGGAGAACACCGTGAGCTTTCTGCTACAGGCAGGGCAAGTTCTGGGATGGCAACTCTGTGATGAGCATCCTGCTTCAGGCCCTTAGGCTGCCCCCAGACAGCTTGGGCCAGACATACATGTCCCCAGTATGTACACGAAGGTTCCTCTGCTCCCTCTGGAACCATGACCATGTATCTGCACTGGGAGAGTGTGCCGGCTTTGCACTGAACTGGTGAGGGTGTAGGGAAGGGGTCAGCCAGGGTACCCCAAGACCCTACTGCTTCTAAATTGCTTTTTTTTTTTTTTTTTTGATTCAGGATTCACCATGTTACTGTAATCCTTTAACTGTTTTCTGGAGTTCTGAGAAACTTGTTTCTGCCAGTTCTTTTTGATTTTCCAAAGCTTCTATTGGGGGGGGGGGTAAAGGGATGGAACCCTGAAGCTCTCCTATTTATGATGCTTTTTATTATAAAACCATCCTGAATTTCCACATGATTTTTCACAATTATATTATGTACCTATCCTAAATTTGAACAGTATCACCATTTAGCAAGAAGTAACTTTCAAATATTCCTAAATTCCCATTCTTATTACTGATCTTCCTTTCATCAGTGTTAACTGAGAAAGGCTTAACTTTCATAGTTTATCAGATAAAAGGCTTGATGATTGGTGGAAAGATATACTTTCCATGAATTTTGGAAAAACAAAAGAAAACAATTTTTTTTAAAGCCCTCGTATACTTCAAAGAAGTTAGCAAAATCTGACCATGGAGGCCTGATAATAGCAAGCATGTGACTCTCCTGTGGTACTGTTCCAATGTGGTCCAAGACAGGAGAAGGATCTCTTCTCCATGTCTCCAGGTACTGTCCTGACAATTCAATGTGTAAAGCTTTGTCATAGCTGAGGCCATTGGTCTTAGCACCAATTACCTAATGAAATTCTCTTGTTGGGTGTTTTAGTTTCCTAGATGCTTAAAAAATAAATAAAATGCCATAAATAAGTTGTCTTAAAAACAGGAATTTATTGGCTCACAGTTTCAGAGGCTAGGAGGCTTGTTTTCTCTCAGAGTTGGTATCTTCTGGACAGCCAGCAATCTTTGGGATTCCTTGGCTTCTCCATCACATGACAATGCATGTGGTGGCATCTTCTTACACATCTAGGTTCCATTGACTTCCACCTTCTGTCTGTTCCCTGTAGCTTCTTTCTATGAAGTCTTCTCTATAAGGTCTCTAGTAATAGGATTAAACCTTATCCTGATTTAGTTTGGCCACCTCATCGAAAGGTCCTATTTCCAATGGATTCATACCATAGGGATGGATTAAGATTAAGGTCATGTTTTCTGGAGTACATGACTCCAAACTACCACATTGGGTTGAATCAAATTATGCTACCCTGAAGTGCCTGTGTCTAATATTTCAGCTTAATTTTGCCCTCTAGACTAGAAGGGATTGATTAGCATTAACACAATGTAACACAATATAATATTTCTTTTTAAAAAATGTCCTATTAAGTCTCATGAAGGTACATTTGAGTTGTTGTTCATGGTGGTGATTAATATTTGGCAATTTTATATAATTGAATTATGCTGTCTTAGAGCTTAGAAAGTAAGTACAAATTGGTTTAGTAAAATCAAACATTTGCAACTGCAAAATATTATTTTAAAGAAAAAAAAAAGGTCAGAACCTGGATTCGAGATGTGACTTTGGAAGTAATTGGTCATGTGACCTCCAGAAAAATACCCATCAACTTCTGAATTTCCATATCAGAAAAAAAAAAGAGAGATGTAGAAAATATCAGAGACAGAAAGAGTTATAAGAAAGACCTAGTAGCTCCCAGCCTGTGGTTTCTGGGTCAACCAAGTTCATAATGCTTTTCAATGGGTGGCAATGAACTATTTTCCTTCCAGGGGCTTGTTCCTCCAGTGTCTTGGTACCTAAGGGTACTAGGTTAAAGGGATGGAGAGGGAAGAAAGTCATTGTAATCTGAAGAAAAAAAGTTTGATAAACTTACCACATACCAAAACAATAACCCCGACTCTCACCCCCAGTCTGTACTAGATCTAGCCCTGCTTTTGGCTTTCAAAACCATTGTTCTCTTTGACAGTCACTTGGATGGCTGCCACATGTTGTAATCTTTCAACCACATAATGCAAATACAATATAAAAATCAACTCCAAAGTGAAATCAAAGATCCTACAAAAGGATGGTGGAACTATAAAAGAGAATGATTTGAATATGAAAGGATTAAAGAGATTTTGGGGCCTGGACTATTTTGCCCTCCCTTGTCCCCACTAACCTCTGTCAAAAAATATGGCCCTCGTGAACTTGCAGAGAAAGTTAAATGTGAGTAATGGTTTGTAGCAAACAATTATGCTAAAATAAAACAAGCAACATTTATGTCACTGTCTTTATTTGTCTATGATACCTTTTGGTATGAATATATTTTAGCTGCAAAGTTTAACCAAAATATACCAGTTTTTGTTATTTTAAATTTCAACTTCTAAGGTAGAATGACCCTTGTTTTACATATACTCACATCAAATGGCTCTTTTCTGGAACCAATTATCCTCATATAATCAGCACTGCCTATTTTTAAAATGCCTGATGGAAATAATAAATTTAACTACTGTAAACCTGTATAAGCTAAGTAAAACATGACATTTCTATAGCTTTGTCCAGGGGTGTATCTACCCAGTATGGTAATCCTGATTATCTTAAACTGATCAGAGGCAGTGATAAATATGTTTCATTAATAAAATTCTGAGAAAGGAATTACTGGTAACTAAATACAGTCTGGCTAGCACAATTTACAAGATATGGGACCCTGGTGAGTGAGTGAATAATAAAAGTGGCCCTTAATATGACTAGATTGGGATTTGACATGTACAGCAACCCTTAAATTTTACAGAAGCGGCAACTGAAGCCAAATGAGCTTGCAACTTGCCAAAGTCCCTTTCCAACCTTTGAATTTTTATTTGTTTAGTGATCTATACTGCATTCCTAAACTTTCCATAGTTTAATAAAAGTCTTAATAAATTACAGTGGTGATAAATATATTCAACTTCAAGTCCTCATGATTCAACTAAAATCTATTTTCTCTGTAGATAAATTCCATTTCATCATACCTTAGGAAAGTGACTGATTAATTAAAACAATCCCATGGCTTGTGTTATAATGGGCTTATGTTAAGGCTTGGTTACCTTAGCTAACTAATATCTACCAGTAAAGTATATTTATAAAAACATTTGTTACATATATATTAAATCCCCTTCCTTGAACATGTGGCTTTAAATAATGAGGAAATTTTGGCAAAAGCACATTGTGTTCTGCCAAACCCAGTTTGCTGGGCAAAATGGTTTATGAAATTTAACTAAGGTTAAATCACTGGTTCCTGTTTTTTTTCTCACTGGATTCTTTGTACACTCTGAGGGCAAAGCTTTTCTTTTCTTTTCTTTTCTTTTTAAGATTTATTTATTTATTTTACTTTTATGCATTTTAAACACTTCCCCCCCGGCCCCCCCATTTTTGCTGTTTTGTGTCCATTCAGTGGGCAACTCTCTGTGTCTGCTTCCTGCCCTCTCTTCTTATTCTTCTCCTCCTGTCTTCACCAGGATTTGATCCTGAGAACCTCCGATGTTGGAGAGAGGCGTTCTGCCACCTGTGCCACCTCATTTCCTGGTTTTTCAGCGTGTTTTGTCTTGGCTCTCCCTTGTGTCACTCTTCTGTTACGTCATCATATTGCTGTGTGGCTAGGTGGCTCTGCGGGGCCTGACGGCATGCCCACGTGCCTTCTATATATTTTTTTCTTTTTCTTTTTTAAATTTTACCGGGAGGTCCAGGGGATCAAACCCAGGTCCCTCCATATGGGAGACAGACACCCAAATATTTGAGCCACATCTGCCCCCGCCAAGGCTTTTCTTAAATTATCATATTTAAATTCTCAAGAGTACTTGTTGCTACTTTCCACCCTTTTTCTAGGAAGATAGAAAAAGAGAATATTAATTGAAAACTAAGAAACAATGAAGATGCTCATTTATATGAACTCATGTTTGGTATTATTGAAGGTTGATTTGGAGCTGCCTGATAAATAGGACTAACGTGTTTTATTTTTTTAAGTGTCCTCTTAACATTCCCACAGAAAAATAATGAAAACAAATCCCCTAAACTGCTGCTGTGGCTGACCTAAGCCACTTTGATTATACACAACTCTTGAATTCTGTCTGACACAGAAGGAGCTTGAAGTGGGAACGGGTTTTCTCCCTCCCAACAAAGTGGCAGTAGCAAATAATGAAAGCAAATCTCAGACCAAATTTTGCCCATACTTATGAACATTTACTTAACAATTAGTTATTAACAAGTAGGTTCAAAAACATTTCATACAACCGGGTACTGAAAACATGACGAAATGCAAGCTCTCTGTTTCTCAGGTATTCTGCATGATTTTTTACAGAGATATAAGTTCTGTGCCTCATAGTCTGCCTCAGACAGCTAGAAATCCTTGGGAACCTATGAATGGCCACAAGATAATCTGGGAATTCAGCCTCAGGTCCCCGGCCTAAGGGCAAAGGGTTCAGACCTCACTGGATTCATACAAGAGTAGAAAATGCCCCTAAAATATTTTGGCAATTCATGAATACCATTGATGTCACCCATTTCTTACTTTAATCGTGCCTATAAATAAATCATGAATTTCCCAGATAAAAACCATTTCTGACATTTAGTGTGTTAATTAGCCAAGTCTCAGGTGTTGAGATGCAGTTAGTTGAAGAACTTGTACTAGTTACTTCTGAAAAATAGCCTTTTCTGGTAAATTGTGAGCTGACCATTTCTGGAATCTCCCTTAAGGCAACTGACTGTCCCTAGAGTTAAAGTGGAAACTGACTGATACATGTGTGATATAATACTCTCTATGCTGGAGCATTTAAAAATAGATTACAGACTTCATAACCACAGCTTGATTGTTATTATTAGACACTTTTAGATGGTGTTTATAGAAGTAACCAGGAGAAATACATTTTTAAAGATATTGGGTATTTTCTTAGCTTGGAGAGTTCATTTTAATTTCACCGTATATATTTCATTTTGCAATCAATCTTCACCAGTACTACTCTGTAAATATTATTCATGGTAGAGAAATGAAATAGTTAATTTGCTGCAATGTTAAACTTGGAGTTGATTATATTTTGCTTTGATTCCTGCTGATTTAAAGCACTCACAGATAAAGATGGTTTTATAAACAGGACGGTCTTTAAAGGGAAAGAATTGTTAACTGTGCTCTTCTTTCCCTTTTTAATGCTAGTTGCTAAGCGTTAGAATTGTGAAAACTATTTTTAAATTTAAAAGCATTTTCATTATCTTGTTCTTATGAATTCATATTTATACTGAGGCATCTACTGAAACAGTGAACAGGATTTGACATAGAGTCGAGAGAAATAATGATAAAGTCAATCTTCTAAGGAAGCATATTCCAAACTGGCATTTCAGAAATACATGGATATACTAGAAAGGGATGATTTAAATATGATTGTTCTTTTGTAGTGTTAGGGGAAGTAAATTGACATTTGTTGAGTTGTTATTATGTATCAAGCACTGTGCCAAATACTTCTTATGCATTATTTTATTACATGTATTCACAACAATCTTATTAGGAATGGTAACAATATGTAGTTGTCCAAAGGTCAGGCCTTGAAGTCATACAGACCTGTGCTCAAATCCTACTTCCACCCATCTTTTTGGGGGGTATTTGCCAAATTATCTCAGTTCTCTGAATCTCCATTTTCTCTTCTGGAAGTAATACTATTTACCTTATTTAGCTGCTGTATGTGTGTGTGTGTGTGTGTGTTTTAATGACTGCTACATAGTAATCACTAAAAAACAGTGCTTAGTTTCTTATTGCTAATAAGTTAGCATTGATAATAAAGAAATAGAAACATAATTATCCATGTATTGGTACTGAGATCCATTTAATTAAACATTTTTAAAGAAATGTTCTAATATTAAACAACCCAAAATTTGAAGTTGAAAAAAGAAGGGTCTTTTCCAAGTGGCAGAATACCAAATGGAAAAAAATTTAAGCAGCCCTTATAAAGTTTATATAAGTCAAAAGGTGCAAATAAAATTTAGCATGAGTACCATTTATTCTGTATGTGTTTATCAAGAATCTATTGTGTATTCTGTGCCGATCCCAGGTGATAGATAAATTTAACACAGCCCCTGACCTTAATGAGCTCAGGGGCAAACGTTAAATCATGGATTTTGTAAAAAAAAAAAAAAAAAAAAAAAATCCAACCTGCTCAAAGAGGTGGTGAGTTATGGGTTTTTTCATTTTACGAAAATATTAGGGAAGAGAATCTTTGGATTCTACATAGACTACTCCATGAAGACATTGATAGTTTGGTCCAATAAAGGTGAACAGAATTCTAAAACTATTAACTGTACCATTAGAAATAAAATAAAAAAAACATACCCTGGTAAAAAGCTATAGGATCTTTACATTTTATAGGTGCTTCTATTGCCTCTACTCTCAAATTTTTTTTTAAAAACAAAAACATCTTCACTCTCTATCTACTCTACCACATTTCCCAAGCACCATCCTCTCCCACCTAGACTGCAAGAGCTGTTGGCCTCTACCCTTGCCTCTGTACAATTCAACCTTCACAGAGTAGGCAGAATGATCTTTTAAAATCCTAAATCTGATCGTGTCATTCCTGTGTTTAAAACTTTTCCAAGATTTCCTATATCAGTTAGAAAAAAGCTCAAGATCCTTTTCCTCTACAAATACAGCCCTGTCTGATCTAGTTCCTACCTACGCCTTTAACGGGATTTAGCCAAACTAAAAATTAGAGGGCACAGTGCTTAACCTGCCCTCACTCCTGACACCAATTGCAAGTTCAAGGGTTCCCAAAACATCTGCAGGTTCAATAATTTGAGAGAAGGACTCACAGAACACAGTGAAAGCTATTATACTTGTGGTATGATTAATTACAAGAAAGGATACAGATTAAAATCAGCCAAGGGAGGAAGCACATTGGGCAAAACCAAGGAGCCTTCTAAACACACATCTTCTGGTGTCCTCTCTCCATGGAGTCCAGATGTGTTGCTCTTCCAGAATCAATGGGTGGCATGCAGTATTGTCGACCAGAGTTCACCCGAGCTTCAGTGTCCAGCTTTACACTGAACATTGTAACATTGGGCTTTATTACATAGATATGATTGATTGATTAATTGATTGCTCACATGGTTGGTCTTAGTGTCCATGTTGACTGATACCACATGACTTAAACCCCATACTCATTGTCGGCCATTCTGGCACGACCAACTCCCACCCTAAGACAATAGGGGTGTTGCCAGCTGCCTCCACCCACAACCCTAAATCCCATTTGTTGCTATCTGGCTAGCCCAAGGCCTTCAGACAGAGAAAGACTACCTCCCAACACTGTATTCCATGCCCGCTTCTTTCTGTGTTTTAAACATGACCAGCTTCTTCGCATTTTAGGGTTGTTGCGTTAGATGCTCTTTTCCTGCCTGAATGACCCCACCCCAGATATTTACATCTGGCTCTGTTGTCACATTTCAGCCTAAATAAAATCTTAGAGAGACCTCTTCTGAATATACAATGTAAAGTTACCACCAGGTACCATCTATCAGATTTTTATATTTTTATCATAGCACTTCTCATTAACTGGTATTTCCTTATTTGTTTGTTGTCTACCCACTTCCAGCCTCCTCTAGAATGCAAAAATCCCTGACAGTCATGACCTTGTTTGTGTTGTTTAATGTTATAGCCTGGCCCCCAAAGTGCCTCTCCCACACTAGGCACTCACTAAATTTGTTTTAATTTGTTGCTATAGAATGCAGCTTAGATAGACTCACAAAGGTATGGTGATGGATTGGAAAATAATAGTACCACCTACTCCGGACGTGGGATATAAACCATTTGCATATTTAAAGTGTGCTTAGTGTGAACAGGAACTCTGAGGTCTGTGTTCACACTATGCTGGTGTATTAGTTTCAGGTGAACACTTCTGCACACTTAAGAGTGGTAGTTTTAAGAGAAAAAAAAGTAACAATTATGTTTACTCATAAAGTATACTGAACACACAGATTCAAAGTGGTTAGTTACTTGGCAATATGGCCTTTAGCATGACCACACTACCAGCAAAAAGTAAACACTGGAATTATTTTGGCGCTGGATTCTTATTTTAGAAATAAATGCTTCCTGTGTAAAGATAAGTAAAAAGTAAACTCCAATCCAGAATTCGATTTTAAGAAAAGTAAACCTAAAAGGTCCCTTTGTCCTTAGTTACTGCTTAAGTTGAAGTATATTGTTTTCACTGTGTTCATAAAACCAAACTAGCTTGATAGATTTCTGAGTTGATCTTCATTGCATTAAAACTAAAGGCATATGAAATGTTCACCTATCAGGCATTTAATTGATTTTCCATGGGAGACCAATTCACTAAAACTCTTAAAAGACTGGCATAAGGACATAGAGCATTTAGGTTAACTTTGTCATTATTCTATACTTACATCTTGGAATATATGACTTAGAACAAAATATTCAAAATATATTTTAACCAGAAAATTGGTTTTATTCTCTTGTGTTTTTTTTTTGAGGTTAAAAACCCCACAAATCAGTGATTATCTGGATTTGAAGATATTCCAGGAAAATTAATTCATAGTTCAGTATTCTATTATAAATTTTACCTCCTTTGCTGTTAATGACTATTTCATTGTTTTCAAACCAAAATGTGCAGTTGTTAAAGGTGATTTTTTTATGTTCTATCCTCAGTGATATAAAGCATACCATTTAATTTAATTTAGCTTATACATGCTAGTCACCTGACTCATCCTTATCTACTAACTAAATAATTCTTTTTATTTAGTATTATCTGTGCATTTTTGTTGATTTGACATTTTCTTAGAGCATATTTTAAATGTGGTGTTGTATTGTGTATCGATTTGCTCATTCATTAATTCATTAACAAACTATTGAGGCTTTTCTTTGTTCCAGTCATATTTCTAGATGTTAGGGATAGAAGAATAAGATACAGATCTGTCATTAAACCACAGGCAATCTTGAAAGAAATTTTTCGCTCATTGCTTGTTTTCTGATTTCTTCAGTTGATGGGAAACATAATTTATTTGTCTTATTTAAACTTATGACATTGAGTTTTCTTTTTCTTGTTTGTTTAGATGTTTGATTTTCTCTGTCACAGACATTTGATCATGGAAGTTCTAATATTATTAACTCTGCTACTTCTAGATTTGTGCACCAAAATTCAGCTTAGTTTTCTGGATTAAGGATCATTCTTTTTCTATGGATGACAAAAGGCAACCTGAATTTATTGTGTTCCAATAGCTTATATGCAAGTTAGCTGTCTAAATCAGAACACATTTCCCTATAGATGCAATATTGCATGCATTGGTTTGGCTCTCAGGTTAGTTTCAAAGCCTACTTAACTCATAAAGTAATTAAAATATATCAGTAATAGCACATGCTTAAATCCTGACCTCTAGAATCAGGAAGTCATTTGGAGGAGAAGAGAGAATAGAAGTATTTCCCAACTTTCCTTGTCCTACGACCTTCCTTAGGTGGAATTTGGAAATAAAAATAATATTTTAGAGAAGGGTTTTCACACTTGAATGAGCATATAAATCACATGAGGCTTTTGGTTTTTTGTTTGGATTGGTTTTCTTAATATCTTTTATTTTTAAAGAAGCTGTAGATTACATAAATATTACATAAAAAACATATGCCCCACTCCCTCCCTCTCCCAGTTTCCGATATTAACAGCACCCTTCATTAGTGTGGTATATTTTTTACAATTGATGAAAACTTATTGGCGCACTGCTACTAACTGTGGACTGTAGCTTACGTTATAGTTTACACTCTGTCCTGCACAATTTTATAGGTTATGACGAAATCTATAATGACCTGTATCTGTCATTGCAATGTCATGCAGAACAATTCTAATGTCCCCAAAATGCCCCCATGTTACACCTATTCTTCCCTTTCCCTCCCCTCAGAACCTCTGGTGGCCACTGCCTTTATATCAGTGATAAAAGTTCTTCCATTGCTAGAATAATAATAAGTTTATAATAGAATAATAATGTCTACTTTTGTCCATTGTACATTCCCCAATCTTGAAGATTTGGGGATGTGATGCCCACTCTGTTTCTAAGTGAGAGGGGGCTTAGATCCCATGAGGTAGATGGATAGAAATATCTGGCTTGCAGTTGCAGACACCCTGTGTTCCTTGGGATGAATGTTGTCCATCATCTCATGGTTAGTTGTCCTGGGTGAGTCCAATGAACTGTAAAGTAAGTGTTTGCAACTCTGCTGAGATTCAGGGCTCAACTGGCATAAGGAAATACCAAAGTTTTAAGTCTCTGGGATATATATTTAACAAGTGTGTGCAAATTAGAGGTTCAAATAAAAGGGGTAGAAGACCCATGTGTAGAGAAAGTATAAATGAGTCTAACTCTGTTATGCTGGGTAGCATGGATTCCAAAGTAAGGTCCACTGACAGGGTGCCAAATTCCTGAGCTTGTCTGTACTGCTGATAGTGTCTACATGTCTCTAGAGCCCTCAAGAACCCCACTGTTTGAGGCACTGTTTACTGTGGCAGTCAATGAAATCCTGCTGAGGCATGCATAAGCCTAACCTCTTGAATGACCTTCTGAATCACTTTGTAATCTCTTAGCTATAAAAACTCATTTGTATTTACTATTCCTTTTGGTCAAAGCCTTTTTCCAGATGCATTGCTAGTTGGCACTTGGTAATAAAATCCCTCAGTGCCAGGGAGGCTTTTCGCCAGGCATTATGTCCCACACTGGGTGAAGGCAGTGTGTTTATATGCTGAGTTTGGCTTAGAGAGAGGTCACATTTGAGCAACAAGGAGACTTTCAAGAGGTAACTCTTAGGCAATATATAATATAAGGCTAAGTTTCAATTTCACAAGAAAATGTTCATAAATACAATCAATCATCAATATCAAAGGCCTGGTGTAATGGTCTGTCTTCCTTCCTGTAATGGTTTAAGTTTTATGTAATTATGAATTCCAAAAATATAAATTGGATTATGCTTGTAAACTCATCTGTTCATCTGGGCATGATTGGTTTATGATTAGGGCATTGACTGGGCTGCAGTGAGTAGGGCGTTGAGACCCACCCCTCGGTGGGTGTGGTCTCAAGTTTAAAAAGCAAGACAGAGATTTGGAGAAGCAGATTTGAGGAGCAGTTTTGATGTTGGAGTGAGCCGTTCGCCTGATAGTATACAGCTGGCCTTGTGGGGAGACGCAACGCATAGAGAGCCTCATGGTCTACAGCTGAACTTGTGGAGGAAACAGAAGCTAAGCCTGGAGAGAAACGCAGCCCCGGGAACAGAGGAACCTGGAAGCCTGAACACTGGAGACATCGGCAGCTGTCTTGCTCCAACACGTGGACTTTGGTGAGGGAAGAACTTTATGCTTTGTGGCCTGGTAACTGTAAGATTCTCCCCCAAATAAATACCCTTTATAAAGACTGACCAATTTTGGTATATTTCAAAAGGCACTTCTGTGGCTGACCAAAACACTTCCCTAGGCACTGTCCTCATATTCAGGGGATTCTCGCTGTTCTATATGAGATAGTAGCAGTACTCCCAGGATGGAAATTCAATATTATTTT
>PVKH010012046.1:0-17470 GCA_004027955.1 Chaetophractus vellerosus | reverse complement strand
TACCCTCCCACCTAGAGCTTCTCGGAGTTTGCGACTTGCTTATCAACTATGAACACATGTATATGCTCCCCTTGTCCTTGGTTACTGCTTATAAATCCTGTGACGACCTTGGGTCGGGGTCCATGGCATTACCCACTGTCAGGAGGCCTGAATCCTAACGCGAGTTAGAAAATAAAGCTCCCTTTTGCTTTTGCATTGTCGGTGTGGTCTCATCCATGCACCTGGGGATCTGAAATCGGGCACAACAGTAATTTAGAAAGATCACCCTGGAAATTTATGTCAAGCAAAATCTTAAGAGAACATGATAACCCAGAAAGATAAAACTAATGTTAAAAATCAATACTGCCCTGAGGGCACCTCCTGATGTGAAAAATTCTATTGCAAAACAACTGAAAGTTAGGTAGGCTTGCTGCCTGAGAAAGAAGCAAATCAACCCCCAATGCACTATTTAGTGGAGAGTTTGAGAAAATTTTTCATACAACTACGACCATATAAAACATAAATCTGGGATCCTGAAAGACTATAGGCTCATAATAAGACTGAGAAGAAAAGAAGCCTTCACAAGGGCTTGCAGTCTGGGTTAGTCCTGCATGGTCTGAGGAAATCATAATCCTTGTATTTGGAGTATGGTTATCTGAGCACGGTAGGGTAAGGATTCCTCACAAAAGCAGATGCAATTTCTCTTCCTCATAAGATACATTCACCCCAGACTTCGAATTATTTCTCAAATGATATTTCCAATAAATGGCTGGTATACAGTCACAGGTAACCAGGAGTACAAGAAAAAAGCCGCTATGAGCAAGAAAGAGCAGAAGCAGTCCTGTTTATGCTTAGAATTATCATACACAGAATAGAAAAACTATGTTTATAATGTGTAAAGAAATAACAATAAGAGCAGAAACATACTCAGAAAAGGATACTATGAAAGATTCCACAGCAGATTTTAAAAATAAATGTGTGTTGGGGCCGGCTGCATAGCCCAGTTGGTAGGGCGCCAGTTTGCCACATGGGAGGCCCTGGGTTAGGTCCCTGGGGCTCCTCAAGTGGGCAGACCGCCTCAAGAAGACAAGCCAATGTGGGCGGGGCACACTGTCACGGACAGGGCAAGCTGCCTCGGGCAAAGGCAAGCTCGGCCGGCAATGGCAAGCCCCTGTGAGCAAGGGCGCACCCCCATGAGCAGGTGGCTTCTGCGCCGGTGAGCTGAATCTGCGCGTCCCCCCACTGGGGGGAGATGGGCAGACACAGACGAATGCAGAAAAAAAATGAACACAGCAAGAACAAGCAAAAAAAAAAAAAAAAAGAGGGAGGAATGTATAATAAAATTTTTTAATTGAAAAAAAAAATAAATGTGTGTAAAAGAAACAATATAACCAAAATTGAGAATTCAATAATTCTGATTAATGGCAGTTTAGACAGAGCAGAAGAGTGAATTAGTAAACCAAAGGAGACCAAAAACTAAAAAAAATTAACAGTTCTTTTCTGACAACTTAACCAAAATTCTTAGAAAATGGGGAAATCTCACTTCATATTTTGTTTAGTAGGTATTAGTTTAGGTATATTATTTATTTATTTATATGTATGTGTGTGTACTAAATTTATAAAGGATGCAATTTACATAGTCAAACATCTGTCTACAAGAAACTTTTTTATACAAATATTTGGTTTTCTAAATACACATATGGAAACTTAGCAAGATAAAATGCAAAATGTACTGCATTTGTGAAGAGTTCATTTTCACTCTATCACACAGCTTTGTGAATCATAGCTTATTCAGAAAGCAACAACAATATTGTTTTTTTACATGTAATCATGCAAAATATTGCAACTGTACACATTGCCTTTTAAAAATATATAACAAGAATTAAAACACTACTATTTGCTTCCTGTGCCAAAATTCAAGGTTCTAAGGTGCTAGAAGTTATGTAAATACTGAGATATAAAATCAAACAAGTTGATATAGTTGCAAGCATACTGAGTAAGCTTGCAAAGATGAATTTGTTTATATTTAAATGTGTGTAGTATATCTGATGATTTTACAGAGCTCCAGTGATGAACTGTGTTTGCCACTGATCACATTTGTCTTTCTCCTGCCATATACAGGAAGTTTTATGACTCTTAAAATCTTGGGCAATTAATGATAATTGTCAAAACTCTCAGAAGTGCCATGTTAGCAACATATTTGTGAGTTGTTTTCTCACAGTAGAAAGGATATTTTAGGACAGATATCATGAATTTATTCACTTGCTCTTTCTTACCACTAGCATCACCACTTCTACAGGAGCCTTTAAAATCACTGTTTGATGACTTTCTTCCCACTTAAAACAAGCCGTTTCTTTCCCATATTTATTTATAAATCTTTAATTTAACTACTCTTAAACATCTTTTAAACTTTCCTGCTAAATATTTGATAATCATCCTTATTTGTCAAATGGCAAACAAAAATAGTGAACTACATAGACTAAATGCATTACTGAAATATTATTAAAATTCAGTAGATTCCCCACTTTCTCTATTCTATGACAGAGATAAATCAAGAATAGAACATTTTTGCAGCAGCTTCTGCTTCATAAGATATTATTGCACCCCAGGGTTCACTGCAGTTTCTTTGGATGTGTGTGGATGCATAGGCGTGTGATAAACTTTGATTGTTAAATACCCTAGAAGCTAGTATTCTATACCTAAAATTACATTTCACTCTATATGACCTTAAGTTGAATTTAAAAACTCAAATTTTTAATTTGATAAGAGCCAAGCAACATTTGCAAATTTAGCATGGTTAACAAATTTAAACTAAACTAACTTGTGAACATTCACATAGTAGGCAAAGTTCCAAAGGTGTTCAATAAGGCAATTATCTATATCTAACATATATACCACTCCAAAGACATTGCTAAAATATTTAAGAGATATTGGCAGGATGCTACAAAAAAGGGCAGTTGCCTTCCAGTGGCCATAAGAAGGAATGATGTTCTGATACATGTGATAACATGAATCAACACTGAAGACATAATGTTGAATAAAATAAGCCAGACACATAAGGACAAATATTGTATGATCTGATATGAAATAATTAAAATAAGTAAATTCATAGAGTAAGAAACTAGAGTACAGTTTTCCAAGAGTTTGCCTGGGGACAAGGAATGGAGAGTTAATTGGTACAAAGTTTCAGTTTAAGGTGAAGGGAAAATTGTGGTAAGGATGGTTCCAGTGGTAGCACAACTTTGGGAATTAATAATACCACTGAATTACATATTTGAATGTGGTTAAAAGGGAAAAATTTAGGTTATATATATACATATCTATATATGTTACTAAAATAAAAATTTAAAAAGAAACATAGCTCTGTAAATATTGTGAACCTTCATGTTAACAATGGACTGTAGTTAATAGTATAATAATGTTGTTTCATTTATTTTAACGAAGTTACCACACTAACGCAAAGTGTTAGTAACGGAAAAACTGTGTGTGTGAAGGCAGCTATTTGGGAATGCTGTACTTTATACATGATTTGTTTGTAAATCTGCAAACTTCTCTAATTTAAATAAAATGTTAAAGTCACTTACCTTCTTCATTCCTCATTTAAGCTAGTGCAATTTCGAAAATTAAATAAATGTGTAAACTACCTAAAACAACATTAGACACATGGCAAACACTGAATACATGCTGTCCCATAGGGCTAAATTTACTCACTATTACACTAGTGCTTTTATATAAAATATGTCCTATTATCCTCTTTCAATCCATGTACATAACACTCTTAACAATTTATTTGAAATTATAATATATAATGAATCTGCACTATGGAGAGTGAAAGTGAGTTGTTCAAATTATTACATACTTTGAAAGTGGCAAAGCTAAGATTTGGGCTCAGAGTTTGAATTCATATTTTTTATATTTTAATACTTTATCATACTGCCTGTTTTTTTCTTTCATTTTTATAGACCTTATTTCACATTTTGAATTCAAAATTAGTAAGAACTAATTTGAATAAATTAATGAATTAATTATTGAATGAAAAAATACATGCTGATGGGCATTTGTATAACATAATCTTAATTTCTTTCTTTGAAATTTTAGTTGTCATCCAAAAATCATGAGAATATTTGCATCTTATAAAGTAAATTTCCAAAGGCATGATATAAATATGGTGGATAGGATTCCAAAATTTGCTTAACTACAGACTCAGTTTTATTTTGTTATTTGTTTTGTTTTGTTTTATTGTCATTTAGGAAATCCCAAGCATACCTGTGGGGCTGGTACACGTACTTAATAATAGATCCATCTTCCGTTCTCAAAATTGTGCCTATTTAGACAATAAATTATAGAGTCATCCTATCTATTTATCTATGGCAGTTTGATATTTTTTATGAATTACAAAAAGAGATATTGATTATGTTTGTAAACTGGTTTGTTCCTCTGGGTGTGATACCCCTTTGATTGTATTAAATTCAGAGGTTTCACTTTTACTTTATTAAATCAAGATTAGGGCTTCGATTCAACCACCTCATTACAATGTGACTCAGCATTGAGTCCCAGCCCCCTTGGTGGGTGGATAAAACAGACTCTCACAGGGAAGTAGGCACACAAAGATAAACAAAGGATTCTGTGGCCCTGGGAGGAAAGGTAAGCATGATAGTTTAAGTCTGACCTTGTGAAGAGACCAAAGCAGGTGAGCCCGAAACCAGAAAAAAGCCCTGGAGAGACTGAGCCCTATGCCAGCCTACTGCTGAGACTAGAAGAAGCTGGGACCACAGAGCTTTAACAGGAAACAGGAAGGTTGAACCCTTGCTTCGACACGTGGTAACAGACTTTGGGTGAGAAAGTACCTCTTTAGGGTTTTGTAACTGTGAGCTTCTACCCTCAAATAAACACCCTTTATAAAAGCCAATAGATTTCTGGTACTTTACATCAGCACCTCTTTGACTATCTATCATCTAGCTAGCTAGCTATCCATCTATCTATCCATCTATCTATCCATTTATCCATCCATCTATCTATCTATCAATTGATCCATCCATCTCCCTATCCATCCATCCATCCATCCATCCATTCGTCCCTCCCTCCCTCTCTCCATCTACCAGTTTATTTTATACATTGCTTCTGGAAACAGATTGGCAATGTCCCCTAAAACAGAAATATAACATACTCCCTGATTCAGTAATTTCACTCCCATGTATATCTCTAAAAGAAATATGTTCTCATGTTTAACAGGAAACAGATAAAAGAATTTTCAAGGAGACACTGTACAGAGTAGTTACAAACTGAAAATAACATAAATACACATTAATAGAAAAGTATATTTTAAAAACATATAGTGCATTCATGCCATAATAAATTATACATTAGTTAATACAAATAAGTTGTAGTGTAGTGAAGAAATTTATAAAAGTTCACCATACCATTTATATGATCATGTCTTATTTATAAACATAAAATCATTTAAATGAGAAAAAGAAATACATTGTAAGAATTTTAGTGGAGGCTATAAATTATTATTTTTTAAATAGAAAGGTAATAATTAGCATCAATGTTCAGAAAATGGATTTATCAAGGTTGGGATTGGTGGAGGAAGCAGGAAATGGAATGGAGATAATTATATAATTACATATAGGTTACTGTCAAGGTCATAATGTGCATATTTGTGGGTGTGGTGGTTTTATGGCTTATTACATTACTAAAATAAATAATTAACCAAAGAGCATGTTATGCGTTTATGTATGCACTGATGATAAGAACATGTCTTGAGTCAAGAATTGTGATTATCTCCTATAGAACTGAAGTCCAAACACACTACCCACATATGCATAAATACAGACACACACATAAACACATAAATGCCAGTTACTACTAACACATTCAAAATAAATGTTAACCAATTACACTAAATGCAATTTATCATGAGAGCTCTATGATCAAGCATAAAATATTTAAACATTTCATTTGACAAATAAATTATCCAACTGAATTGTAAAAGATATCTGAGTCATTTCTCATATAGTAATCATGAAAAAGAAAATTCCTTTCAAGTTCATTTTTAGAAATAAATAGATATTCTTGGGATTTACATATCTTTATTATGTAAGTGGAATGTTCCACCTTACAACAAGTTGCTTTGGTTAGATTCATAGTAATAAAATCAGTGACTTTGCCTCTAACAGGTTTAATTGTTTTTTAATATATGCTAGTTACATCTTAGAAAAAGTATGCATTGAATTTGAAAAACACATCATCAATTTTAAAGCATTTCAACATATGTCTCCCACTTAAAGAATCAGCACTCTTGTGGGAGCAATTAGGTTGTATGTCCTTTCTTAGGCATACAAAATAAAAATGGCTACAAAATATCACATTTTAATATAGCTTAGAGCAACAAAATATATTTTTTTAAAATTTTATGTAAGGTACTATGTCCTTTAAATAACAGAAGTTACTATGAACGATCAAGCATCAGAAAAAAGAATAGTCACAAAATTAATTCAAATGTGTATCTTGGAAGCAATTTTTAATTAAATCTCATAGTAGTATTTACTTAGCACTGATACTGATTTATTTTTCAAATTAGTTGATTCATTTTTTATTTCATTAATGAAAAATGTAAATAGACAACCTGATTTATTTTTTAAATAATAGTTAAAGTAGCTCCCCCCAAAACAAAACAAAACTAAACTAAACCAACAACACGTGACTTATACAAATTGACTGTATTACCAAAAATTTTGAAATCACAGAAACACATTTCCTGTAATCATATTACTATGTTCTCTCTATAACTTAATATTTATTTTAAATAAATAACCATAATTAGCAACTGTGATGGTTAAGTTCATGTGTCAACTTGGGTAGGTTATGGTGCCCAGTTTTTGGTCAAGCAAGCACTTGCCTGATTATTAATGTGAAGGTATTTCATGGATAAATTATCAATAAGACGATTGCATCTGCAACAGATTACTATAATCAACTAAGGAGATTGCCTTCAACTATGAGAGAAGTCTCATCCAATCAACAAAAAGCCATAAATAGAGAACTGATGATTTCAGTAGTCAGAAGGAAAAATTTCTATCTCTACTTCAGCCAGCCAACTTCTCCTGGGGAACTTATAGAAAACTATCATCGGAGTTCCCAGCTTGTAGCCTGCCCTATGGAATTTGGGCTTGCCATTTCCACAGTCACAAGCAAATTCCTATAATAAATCTCCTGTTGCTTCTGTTTCTCTGGTGAACCCTGACTTAAACAGCAACTTTTAGAAAATTAGGTTCAGAAATGTTCAATATATATATTCTAAAAAATATATGTAAGACAGGTTTCTTTAAAATAAACAGAAATTTACAAATTCAAAACACTAAAAGACATGAATATTTCAATTTTTGTTTACAAATTGAAGTATCAGAGTTTAGTAAATAATATTTATGAATACTGTATTATAAAAGAACTTTGGAAAAAAGAATTATATATAGGAGAATCTGAATATAGTCATGTTGGAAAATTTCCATTCGCTGATTTTGATTACATATGTATTTGTCTCTCCTAATAATTTTAGGAAATGCATACTTTAAGGAAATTGAATTTTGAGAATTGTACTGGATTAACTTGAATTAATTCAGGTTATGTTTTCCAGACTTTTCTTCCCTAAATAGCTAAGCTGAGAAGGTAAATTTGATAATTTTCTATGATATGTATTTGAGCTGTATTTTTCTTTCTATCACTATTTATATTTATTTTCTTTCTTATGGGGGATTTGTAGAGGCGAAGTTGAAGCAAAAGTAAAATTCTGATTTTTTAAAGAAGCCATGCCTACATATTTACCCATTTTTTCTAGCATTGAAATAATATATACCCATTTATTTCTAAGGTTTTCCTTCTATGAAACCTCACATAGTGTGGTCTGATCTATTATCATATATTTAACCTTGGGAACAGGAGGTTATAGCCAAAATTTAACGTATATATGTTTTCTTAATTTTTTTTATTTTTATTTTTATCAAGTTTGGGTTGGGGAAAGGAAGCAAGGAATGGAATGACTTCAGGAAAGACGGCAAAATTCAAAAAAGTCTACTTGAGGATATATCTGATGAAAAATAATGATGAGGCAAGGGGTAGAAATATCCTTGCAGATATCCTACCTCTCATCTGTTTAAAACAAATAAATATTTTACTCTTTGAGATAAAGACTCTCTGATGGTAGTCTCTGATAGTCACCTGCAATAGCAGGATGTTCCATGCATGCTCAAGTCAACATCAGTGTTCTTTCAGCAGTAATACTCCCAGATTTATCATTTGAGTTCACTTTTGCAACAACATTTTTATAAAAACATTTTTTTAGTTGTTTAATGACCCATTTTGTTGCATCAAACATCTTATTATAGAGGTGATATACTGACTACATATATGTTTACTATATTTTCTTTTATGCCTTCAAATAAAGTTCATAATCTCCTAATAGATAAAAATAAGCATTTCTTCCTCTGTTGCTCCACAAAGAATTTTGCTGGGAAGACTGTCTTTACCATAAATTTAAGCTTTAATTAGGAGGCCCTGAATCTCTTATGTGTTTTGATGGATTTATGACTCCCACTATGGAAGAAAATCAAGCCATGCAAAGCTAATCTTCTTAGCAGAAATAACCCTATAATACAGGACAAATGAAAGACACCTAAGCAATAGAAATTCCCTATGTTCTTCATCAAATGTGTGGGAAGATGTTTAATCAATAAAAAAATCACATAATATTAAACAGAATTATGGCTTTATATACCAAATAATGTCTTAAAAGCCTCCCATATGTAGAGGTTTGAATGTCTATTCTATCTCGGCTTTTAAACTTTGGTAAATGATTTTTTTTTCAAAATATATTTTAGTGGTCACCATTTTTATAGTGATATATTTTTTCATGTTTTATAAAAGAAAGTACCATAATACCATAGTAAAATTGCACAGTTTGTTAGCTTTTGATATTTATAAATCATGTGAACGTATTCATGAGCATTGTCCTATTTTCCCCCCAAGTAATCCCTTCAACTATCCCTTAAAAGAGCATAAAATGATATTACATGAGGTTTGTCTTTAAGGATCTGTGATGTATTCCTAACAAGTATAACCAAGAAACTGTTAGTTAAACAAACTCAATATAAAACAAGCAATGTAAAATATAATCTTATAATTACTTTTATCTTTCTATCAATTCTATTATATATTGTGTTCCCCGTGACACTTGTTAAGTTCATTTATAGGGTGGGTTTATGTTCTGATAACCTCAACTTTATATTTGACACAACGGGAGAATTTAGGACATTTGTGAGTAAAACTACTGTAATGATGATAAGCTTTGCCATCAATCTATTCTGCTTATATTAGCATTTTTCAATATTTGTCATTCATTTTGTTTCTGCATAATTGTTTTATTTTTGCACATAAGAATCTTAGTTTTCTTTTAATTTCTTATTTCAAACTAATGTTCCAAAGAGTAAAAGCAAATTTGAATACTCTAATGAAAATTCATGCGAACAACTTGTTGTATACAGAATAGACACAATGGTATTATAGTTCTTTAGAAGGGAAAAACATTTTACAATAACGTTGACTTTTTAATAAGGTTTCTTTGAGTTTTCTACATTTACTTTATGTAAACTTGATTGTAAACCCCTTATTTTCCCTTCATTTGAATTACAGATTCAGTGTTAAGTCAAAATATGATATATACTTTGCCATATAATGTCAAAGTTTTTTTTCATTGAATGATACCCAAATTGTTAATAAGAACTAAATAATATATCCCACTATGAACACCAGGAAATAAGCAAATGTGCAGGCAAATAAGGAGTACATCTCCTCCAGATTTAAACAATAATGACTTTTTTTTCAGGGAGGTCTGTCAGTTAATTTGTACACCTACTTGGCTCTTTCATATGACCTACATGTTATTTAAGAGTATAGCTATATGTATACTTGCTGGTAATTGAAATTAACTATTTTCCAAATAAGTAACAGATATAAAGGTATTCTGTGGTTAAGTAGCATAAATTGTCTGAATATTAAAAGAGGATATTCTGTTGAAGTAGTTATGGAAGACGTGATTTGATATCTGGGATTTCAAAATGATACAATGGGGAGCGAGTGGGTACGTGGTAGGGAAGAAAGAAGAGCGTGTTGACAATTGCTGAAGATGGATAATGCTTGCACAAGGGTTTATGGTACTATTTTCTCTAGTCTTGTATATGTTGTATATGTTTAAGATTATCTATAAAAAATATTTAAAGATGTCCTGAATGAGTTTGATGTAGGATGAGACAGTAGCTTGAAAGTTCCAGTTTAGAGCAACAGTCTTCTCCAGTGAAGAAGTATAAGGACTCTCCTTAGATGTTTGATACCAGCCTCTGATTCCATGGTTTTGTTTTCTCTGATACTGAAAAATATTTCATAGCATTAATTCTCAAAATAAGTTCCTTTGCCTTTCAATTATATTGTCCATTATCATCATTAGTTAAAATAAAGTATAGGAATTTGTGCATTAATGGAAGCTTTTTTTCCATGTTAACACAAAATCAAGCTAGTCAATGAGAGATCAGGAAGGTATGGAGCAGAAGAAAGAATGAGGAACAGATATTATATAAAAGGGGTACAGGGGAAATACAGAGCAAGGGAAAATATTTTGAAGACAGATACAGGCAAAAATAAAGAAAAAATAAGTTTGGGCAAACTTCTGCTTTTTTATGCTTTTCAAGTAGTAACAACTGGCTCCATTCTGATTGTTTTTGAAGATATAAGAATAAAGCTTATGTACTATATGAGAGACAGGACAGAGTAGTCCCATGAAAAGGTGGGTAGAGGAAAGTCAAATTATTTGTGTATAATTGTGTAAGGAGTGTGGATAGCGGGTGCTCAAATTATTTAGGTTAAATTGTATAAAGAAATTTCATTCCCTCCTTAAAATATATCTTAGTTCTATTAAATGTGTTAATGGAAATAGAACATCCTCAGGTTGGAAGGGACTTTTTAAAAATGTGGCCCAAATAAATCCTCTGGGAGTTTCATCTTATTTTGTGGTCTCTAACTCTCACTCTCCTGCCAATTTCATGCTAGTCCTAGGGGACACTGCCTACTTACTCAGCCTCAAGCTCAAACTCTTATTGTCACATAGTAAGAGCTAATTCTAGATTAGGGGAACACATGTGAAAGCATAAATACTGATAGTCTATGTATGCTGCAAGCCTTAACCTGAAGGCTAATGTTCCAGTCTTGCCAAGACATCTGTTCCCCATGTTAGAAATTTCTCTCTCCCTTGCCATGTTAAGAGTTATTTCACTTCAGATCAGTATACATTGCAAGTCCAGCCAACTCACTTTAAATTTAGGCATCATGATTCCCATGGTAGTGTCCTGGCTGCCTTCCCAGAAGGTGTTATTGGTGACCTGATTGTTCTCTTCTTTAAATACAGAGTTAATTATGACTAGTTCGAGCCTCTAATACCCGATGACCTTTGAGACATCATACAGCCCCCTACTAATCATGTAACAAGTTGATGAGAGTCTATGTGAGAAAGTATTCATTTAAAAAATTGCCAGATCAAGCCAGGGGAAACTGTATAGTGCCTTCTGCTAAAATGGTGTGGCAGAGAGTATATCTGTGAGGACTCACATCATTGGGATTGGGTCAATAAGAGGTAATTTTAAGAGAATGGAATACATACCCATCACCTCTGACTAATATGCTGAGTTAAATATGAACTGGAATAATAAATCTGAGAGAAGAAAATACTGGAATACTGGCTATTTTTCTAAGGGGTCTAGAGTTTTGCAGGTGTATATGGTTCCCCCACCATATAGGTTAGATTCATTTATTGCTTAATCTTATTCAATTTCCATCTATCTATATGTATCAGATATCAAAAAATTTTAAGAAAATATATTAAATTTCATTTTAGGTTTAAAGTGCTGCATGCATAAATATATTTTAATACATTTATTTGGCCATGAAAAATATTTTCTTACTGATTCTGACTTGTAGAATATAACACAACAGTAAATTTAACAGATGGATTCATCTTCAAGTGATTGTAGAATTTTAGCAAAATATACATCATCTCATTTAATAATTATACAAACACTCATAGTATTTGCTATTGATAAATGTTGATTTCTTGATATGGTGCATCTTTTCCTTGTAGACTAAATTGTGCTTATTTTATAAGAATGCATATTTATTTACTTAAGATAGTTCAGGGCCAGCTGTAGCCCAATTGTTGGGGCTCAGGTTTAGCACATAGGAGGGCCTGGGTTCAGTTCCCAGGGCCTTCTCGAGCCCGCAGACTGCCTTGAGAAGGCAAGCTGCCGCGAGCAGTGCAAGCTGCTGTGAGCAGGCAGGCCGCCGTGCGGGGAGCTGACTCAGCGGGTTGCCGCAGTGGTGGGAGACAAGCAGACACAGAAGAACGCAAAAATGAACACAGCAAGAGCAAGCAGAAAGGGGGGAGGGATATGTAATAAATAAAAAATAAATCTTTTTTTAAAAAGATAGTTCAAGATATGGAATGCAGCTAATTTGTATTAAAATAATAAAAAATAGAAAAGCTATTTTTATCTTTTCCATTTTAATGAGTAGTAAGAAAACATGCATATATTAAAAAACAAGTGTACCTTTATCCATCATAACCTGAACTATATTTATATTTACCTTACTTCCAAGATGTTGATAAATCTAGAATTTGGAGCAACATAGATAAAAATAAATATGCATTTGACTGTCTTTACTGTAATTCTGCTATTACTACTTGGATATGTGATCTATAATAAGAATTACATTAATGAGAAATCAGTTGATAAAGCTAATGCCCCCAAATGTGGCATTTAATTCTGAAATAAAACAATCTACATGAGATTTGGAACATGAATGAAAGAAGAAATATTAGATATAAGATGACTATATTATAGTGCAATTAAGGGCAGTAAACAGACTGATAGCAGATGAGACCACAGGGAGTAAAGAAATATGGTCTGTTATGCAGCTGTAAGAAGAAATGAAATAGCAAGCATATGACAACATGGATGAACCTGGAGGAAATTATGTTGAGCGAAACAATACAGACACAAAAGGACAAATACTGTATGATTACGCTTCTATGAAACAAATATATTGTGTAACATATTGTATGATTCAAGAAAAGTTATATGTGTCCAGTACAAGAAAAATTTTTTTAAAAATCAGGCACTATAAAAAAAGAACTGTAGTCTGAAATGAAATAGAATATTGTGCAAATAAATTTTAACCTGTACCCATCTCTTACCAAGTAACATTAAGACTCTATTCTAAGTAGTTACTTTTCAAAACACAATTCTTCAGAGGGAATGGATGGGTTCTGCTTTCAGGAGGTTCCTAAACTCATTCAATTTTTACAGAAATGGCCCTAGAAAGTAGACTTTCTGTTTGGGATATTCAAGTGTCAGTTGACACCAAGGATTGCATTGTTTAAGAGAAGTAGTATAGTGTTAATTCAGGGTAAAATAATTCTCATAAATCCTGGGATTATCACTTTTGGAGACCCAGGTAGACGTGGAAACATTGGATTATGCTCTATTTCTAGCACTTGAACGGAATTAAGGCAACTGTAATTATGACCATTTAGAGGTTGTCTGGTTTTGGTGTGTCTTAGAAGCTATAAATAAAAGAGGGTTAGTTGAGGGGCCGGCTCGATAGCCCAGTGGATAGGGCACCGGCATACCACATGGGAGGCCCTGGGTTCAATTCCCGGGGACCTCTCCTAGCGGGCAGACTGCCTTGAGAATGGCAAGCTGCCATGGGTGGGCCAGAGCCGCCGTGGGCAGGGCAAGAAGCTGCCACGGACAGGCAAAAGCCGCCATGGGCAGGGCAGGTCGCCCGCGAATGGAGCGCAGCCAGCCACCCGAGAACTGAAAGCCGGCCATGAACGGACGCAGAGACCGCCCACAAGCAGGGAAAGCCGCGCCTGCGCAGTGACCACTCTCCGCGCGTCGCCGCAGTGGGGGGAAGGGGAGATATGTAATAAAATAAATAAATCTTAAAAAAAAAAAAAAGAGGGTTAGTTGAGCCAATATTAACTCAAAGTATGTTGTGAAGGTCAGAAGGCCTTCATGGTAGTGTTTAATGAGACCCTCAACTTTTGCAGCCACAGGGCAGACTGCTACAAATCAGGCCCCAGATTTAATCATACAAGTGAGAAAAACATAAAGAAAACTGGATGTGGAGATTTGACAGAAATCCTATCAGTCTGATAGGGAATGAGTCAGACTCTTGGGTGGCGGTGCATGAGACACTTGAATGCCGAGATTCCTTAAATACTCAAAGTTGGCACAAGCAGTGCATACCTCATTGCAAGAAAAGAGCAACCTCCCTGTAATGGTTTCACAGTTTTATGTAATTATGAATTCCAAAAATATAAATTGAATCATGCTTGTAGACTGATCTCTTAATCTGGGCATGATTGGGTTGTGATTGGGACATTAACTGGCACTTCAGTGGGATGTTGAGCCCCACCCTTCTGTGGGTGTGTTCTCAAGTATAAAAGGCAAGACAAAAGACAGAGATGGGAGAAGCAGATTTTTGAGAAGCAGTTCTGATGTTGGAGAGGGCCGTTCGCCTGATAGTCTACAGCTGACCTTGTGGAGGAAGCGCTAAGCCTGGAGAGAAATGCAGCCCTGGCATGAGAGAACCCAAAGGCCTGAGCCCTGGCAAACGTCGGCAGCTGTCTTGCTCCAACACATGAACTTTGGTGAGGGAAGAAACTTATGCTTTGTAGCCTGGTAATGGTAAGCTTCTACCCCAAATAAATACCCTTTATAAAGACCAACCAATTATTGGTATATATTGTGAAGGCACCCCTTTGGCTGACTAATACACTCCCCTTGCCTGGAGACCTTAGAAAGACCATGCCTGATATAGTTCTCTTTTAACAGGGAACTTATTCCATTTTAGATCCACCCCTGTCCCCTACTGTTTCCAGACAAATAATTGGTTTTAGATCTCAGCAAATCTCAAACAGATGAGTATATTCCTTAGGTCAGGTTGTTTATTTATAGAAAAATGTGCAGTAACTGATAATTATACCTGCAGGATTGAGGGAAATATTTGTGAGAATGGATCTTGTGGTTATTGAGTTGAGAAGGGGTGGAATATATGACCAAAGAACATAGAGTTTATGGGCATGGGGGCACTTTCCCATTTATCAGGATGTAACATCTTGGCAAGGGCACCTGGCAGGGGTCCTAGCATACTCTATTATTCTTCCTGAAACTTGGAAACAATAATGGCTTAAACTAAATGACATTAGTAATTTCAGCCTTTCCGGTGTACTGGGGAAAGGCTAAAAATGCTCAAGACAATGGTTTAAAGGAATAATTTTTTTTACATATCACAAAATTCATAACCTGCTTATATCACCCAGTATGGCCCAGCAGACATTACTAGCATACAAATAAAGACTACACTCGTGTAGCAGGCACTGACATCATTGTGCACAGCAGGAAAGAGTTGATAGTAGGAAACGTTGCTGTGGAATGGGTCTACCTCAGTACACTGGCAATGACAGAGTTCTAGAATGGCAGAAACCAGGTGGCTACACTTAACTCTCAGACAAAAGCTAAAGTAATATTCTTTCTTTTTATGAGAGAAGTTGTGGGTTTACAGAAAAATCACGCACAAAATAAAGGATTCCCAAACACCAACAGTCTGCATTGTTGTGGAACATTTGTTACAACTGGTGATACCACATTTTTATAATTGTAGTATTAATTAAAGTCCATGGTGTAACATGGGTCCCCTGATTTGTAGGGTAGGCCCATGGACTTTTAAAATATTTATATTGTTACCATATATACAATCAAATATTTCACCCTTTTAATCATATTCACACATATATTTTAGTGCTGTTAATTGCATTCACAATGTTATGTCACCATCACCACCACCCATTAAATAATCATTCCAATCTTCAAAATGGGAACTGAGTAAATATTAAGGCTTAATCCCCCATTCCCTATCCCCACCCTACCCCTTGTACCCTATATTCTAGATTTTGACCCTGTGAGTTTGCTTCTACTAATTGTTTCAAATAAATGAATTCACACAAAATTTATCCTTTTGCATCTGGCTTATTTCACTCAACGTGGTATCTTCAAGGTCCATCTATGCTGTCACATGTATCAGGACTTCATTCCTTGTCACAGCTGAATAATTTTCCATTCTATGTTTATACCACATTTTCGTTAGCCATTCATTGGATGATAGACACTTTGGTTGCTTCCATCTTTTGGCAACTGTGAATAATGCTGCTATGAACATCATTACACAAATATGTGTTCGGGTCTCTACTTTAAAGCTTTTGGGTATATACCTAGTAGTGGGATTATCAGGTCACATGGTAGAATTATACTTAGCTGTCTGAGGAATTGCCAAACTATCCTCCATAGCAGTTGCACCATTTTACATTGCCAACAGCAATGAGTGAGTATTCCTAGTTCTCCAACACTTGTTATTTTCCAATTTTTTAAATAGCATCCATTCCTATGGGTATGAAATGGTATCTCATTGTGGTTTTGATTTTCATTTCTTTGATGTTTAATATCTTTTCTTGTGCTTTCAGGCCACTTGTATATTTTCTATGCAGAGATGACTAATCAACCCTTTTACCCATTTTTTAAAAACTAATCAATTTTATTGATACATATTAATAAAGCATACAATTCACCCAAAGTGTACAATCAACAGTATTTGCTATAATCACATAGTTGTGCGGTCATCACTCCGATCATTATTAGAGCATTTTCATTACTTCACTAATAATAATAATAACAAAGAAAAAACAGACAAACAAACAAGATAATTCCTCACCTCTCAATATCTCTATGATCCCCCCACTGTACATAGCTGCTGATTCTGGCTATTCTATCCAAAGTGTATAATTAATGGCTTTGAGTATAATCACAATGTTGTCCATTCATCATCTCAAAAATTTTAGGACAATTTCTTTACTCCAAAAAGAAAGGTTCCACACCCCTTAGCATTCCTTCCTCAGACCTACATAACCACTAATATCCTTTCATCTTTATAAATTGCCTTATATTTACATTTTATATAAATGGAATCATACAGTATGTAGTCCTCTGTGCCTGGTCTCTTTCACTTAGATAATTTTTTGTCTGATATTAATAATTTGTACTGTTAACTTACATTTATTAAGCTTCAAAGAAAAATGGTCTTATATAGGCAATTCTATCCATATTCACATTTCACATAATATATTTAGTTCATAATAGGGCAATCATATAGTATTTATCCTGTTGTGTCTGGCTTGCTTCACTCAACATAATGTCCTCTAGGTCCATCCATGTTGTCATATGTTTCATGACTTCATTTCTTCTTTTTTTTAAAATTTTTTATATATCTATATATATTTTTAGTATACATTGATTACACGAATGTTAGACAGAGACTCCAGTAGTACCCATAT